>JANHFO010008074.1:41771-63447 GCA_032468095.1 Pareas carinatus | reverse complement strand
TAATCAGCTTAGAGTTGTTATATTGAAACAAATGGTCCAAGTCCAACTCCTCTTAAATTCCACTGATCCTTATTTGGCACCAATTTAGCACTGAACTTTAGTTGACTAGATTCTTGTGTATAGGCTTGAGTACTAAAGCTTTGAAGTGCAGCTTAATGTATGGTCCTTTTCCTTTGTGCTTGACAGTTGGATATGAATACAGGGCCAATTGTATAGAAATATATAGCCAATTTAGTCATGAGTAGAAAGTAGGCAGTAACCCAGCAGGCCTACATTCTACAATGTTTTGGGTAAAGCACAACTGGCTGCACTTTGAGGTGAAAGGATACACAGGAAAATTAAGCCCAAAGAGTCTTCCAATCTCCATTAGCTGCTCAGATCTGAAATGAAGGGGGAGCTTCAAGTAATAACTGTTGTTTCATGGAAACACTAATGCCTCCCTTAAAAGTGTTATGCTTCCCTGAGTTTGTTGGTGGAAAAGAAATCTTAGAGACTTTGTCCTAAATGAAAGATTGAAGTTTCTTCAGACAGGGTTAATAGCAGCCTATCTCTAGAAGTGCCTGTACGTATTTCTTTCTTTCAACTTATATCTGGCTTTCCAGTCATGGAGGTTTTGTGGTAGCTACAACATTAAAATAAGTGGAAATACATAAAAAAAAAGATTTTGCAAAATCAATATACTAACAGGTTGGATGAAGTGGCATATAGGTTCATTTCATAAATAACTAAAATTAATATATTTGGATATTTATTTCTATTTATATGAACATTATTGACATATAAATACCTGACTGCAGTAAAAAGTAAGGACAGGGACCAAATTGCTCCTGCTGAGCTTCACGTCCAGTAAACTGATACTGGAACTCATATTAGGAATGGCAGTTCCTCAGCCAGGCATAAAGCATTCTTAACTTTAGAGATTATCCCCAATATCTTAAATTGTGCCCAAAAAGAAATTATGTAGATATAGATGTAGATCAACATGCTCATAAGAGGATTCTGATATTAAGCACCCGTTTGCAACTTAACTTCTGCATTTAGCACTGATTAAAACTTCAGGTTCACATGGAATGCATTGTGACAGTTAGACTGCAATGTAATAGAAGCATGAATGTAAATTGCTTGATCTCACCTTGAATTTCTAGTGACAAGGATCATGGTTCAAAGACTCTGAGTGACTAGGGGTTAAAAATCATAAAGGAGGAAAAAGTGCTTCATAAAGTACTAAAGTACTAAAGTACTAAAGTCAAACAGAGTATTATGCAACATTATGCAAGAAGAAAAATATATGCATCTGTCAAACTTATTTATTTATTATTTATTTATTGTTTCAATTTATATAGCGCCCTTAATTCTTCAATCCCAGCATGTCTTCCTGCTGGGCTTGATGGAACCATTAGAACCAGGAATTCTATGAATTGCAGTTCAGCACATGCTGACACCATGCTTGGAGAAAAATACCAGCTTTGTCCATGTTATTTATTTATTTATTAGTTTTGTCAAAGAGACGAAGTTGCTGTGAGTAAATCCATAGTTTTGCATCCCCTCCTCCTCGTAATATCTTCTTTGTGGACTTTTCATGTTCAGAATTTTTAGATCTCCATAAGAAGTAACCCCTAAAATGAGAATTCAGGAATCATGTCAAATTCCTCTTCTCCAGTTTCAGAAAGCCTTCTGCTTTGGTGGGGTAGGAATTCACATGACCTATTATCCTGGAATACTCACATGGGAACCATAAGGTTAGATTATAGTGGAAGTCATTAATCTCTCTGTCAGGCCAATGTACAGTAGTTTACAATGTTCCTATTTTTAGATAGAAAAAGAGCATCTATGTAATCTGCCTTGGGCACCCAAAAAGATGGGATATCATGATGATGGTGGTGGTGACAGCAGCCTGGTTTTATTGTACTTAGCACTCTGCAGGCAGTTCATTAGGGCAAGAATCTCTTTCTTCTCCTAAAATCTTTTCTCCTATTTCTGATGAATTGCAGCTCACGAACGCTTACTATAAAATTCATTTGTCTTTGGATTTGAGTGTTGAGATTTCTCTTAACAATCCTAGCATCTCTGTTAGGAGATGAAACCATTGTGTGATGTGAGAACAAACATTTGACAGACTGATGGTCTCCAAATGTCTCAATATCCATCACTTCCAACTGCCATGGCAATAACAAAGAGAATGTGAGAGCTAGTTGTTATTATCTGAAGAGTACTAGTGTGCCTATCATTGAGTGCGCTATTTATAAATAACATTTTTTTTTGAGAATTCAGAGTTGTTGAGAATTATTATTACTGCTCCAGAAGCACTTAGCTCCTTCTGCTGATATCAGTGGAAGAGACATTTGTTCTCTCCTCTGTCTACTAACATGATTACAAATCTGCTTTGAAGAGTTAGGAACTTTCTAGAGCAGATCTGAGAAGCGGAGAAGAGAGGAAGGAAGTTACAATATGTGACTAGAACTGTTCTTGCACAAGATGTGATTGCACTTATTGCATGTTTGAGATGAAAACAAGAATTGACTGGTATAAGTGTTTGGCTTCATTATGATATCATACTATATAACACACTAATCTTGGATTTTATCCACTCAACAATGCTGAAGGCAATTAATAGAACCAATTAGAAATATCTGAAAATAATATTTCATTATCTCTAAATATTATAATACCTCAAAATTTAGGTACTGATAAAAAAGAAATGAATAGGACAGGAAAATCTGTCAGGGTGTAAATCAGAGGTCGGCAATCATTTTGAGTATGATTGCAAGATCTCATGCAAAGTTTAAGTAGTGAAGCCTACATAGAGATTTGATGGCAATAGAGCTGTCACATTCATTGATGTAGACTTTTCTGGAAATCCTAAGGGGATACAGAAAGTTTGTTTTCATTTTTTCTCATTGATGGGCATAATAGACAAATAAATTCCAAATAACTTCCAGATTCATGATAACTTTGAAGAACAAGGAGCTTTGACTTCTGACTTAAACCCTTACTCTAACATTTTTATCCTTCTTCAGGAAAATAATAGCAGAACAATTTACCAGGGGGCCTTTGATGGACAGACCACAAACTGTACTGAATTTCACCAGTCATTCCCTGCTCACACTTTTTTATCCATCACCTTCCCAACAAGTTAGGATTGTTCCCAGAGTTTGAAAGTAACTTGCTTATCAACCACATACCCTCAAGCCTAAATAAGAAAGCATTAAATAAAGGCGGAGCAATATATTTAAATCAGATGAAATGATTGTGACAAATTAAGATTAGGATTTTCTTCAAAATTCCAGGGAACATCAGGATACCAACATAAAAGAAGAACTAATTATTCCAGTTATTTCTTTACTACCTGGTAACAAATGGCCAACAAAATCACAGAACTTTTTCCTTATGATTGTAACCACAGTTTGTCAACTGTAGCCTGTATATAAGTATTGAACATGTACACTGGAGACAAATTTCTTGTGTGTCCAGACACACTTGGCCAATAAATAAATTCTATCTATTCTATTCTAAATAACTGATATCAAAATATTTGGTCCTTTTTCACACTGGTGGCCAGGGCCTGGTTACTCACAAGAATCTGATAATGCAACAGGTGAAATCATGCCCTGACTTTTAGCTTCAGCAGATCAGCAAAATGTATGCACACTGATACTCAAGCCCTATTTGGAGAGTTCTTCATAAACATCCCAGAGGGCAAGTTCAGATCCAAATTCAGATTTCATGTTCTTGCCTTCAATTTTGAAGACCTGCCAAAAAGAAAATGGACCCATAATGAATGCATAAGCCATATACGGGAAAATTTGCTTCATCATTTCTGTAATAATTAGACTTAGATTCATTATCTGAACCAGAACTTCTCAACAAATTATGTTCTCAGCAGATGTGGAGTTCGCCTGAAGCTTCTGAGGAAACCCCAGGTTTCTCGAAGTGCATAAGCTATTTCATAAAGAAAGTTATGCAGAAGACATTCTACCAAATGGTCTCTTGGACATTAAGCACACTCATGAGGTTGTATTAAGTTGAGGGAAAAGAAACCGATTGTGCTACAATGACACTTGTGATTAATAATCTCTAGCAGCCCAGAGGTTTCAGATGTGTCCTGGTGGATCATTACTGAAATAAAATGCTAACCCAGATTCTCAAAAATGCACCTATTAACATTAATACATTTATAAGAATTCTAAGGTCATACAATTACAATAATGCATTTTAATACATAATGAATGTTTCCTTTTATAGGAAGCCTGAATAATCAAGTTCTTGGAATCATAGAAATAAATCGAATTACTCAAGATGTCTCTCTTGACTCAACTCCAGATCTAATTTGAAATAGAAATGATAAGGTTATAGTATATAAATCAGGAAAGCAATCCACTGGGCATAATTAATAGTACAACTGAACAGGCAACTTAGGTTTAAGACGCATATGTACTCTTATGATCACCAATTTTATTTATTTATTTACTTTCCATGGCAGTCCATCCCAACCAAGTGACTCTGTCAGTTTACAATTCTAAAACAACAAAACCATCAATATCAATAAAAACAATAAACAATAAATATACATATATATCAGCTGAAATAATTAATCAATTAAGAGTAAAATCATGAAATGGAGATTTTATTCATTTTGAGCCCCAGGCACAGGTATACACCCACATTTTTAATGCCTTACAAGAGGCCAGCAGGGTTGGAGTCATTGTAATCTCCAAAGAAAGAATACTCAACAGAGTGAGGTCTGCATCAGAGAAGGCCCATCTTCTGGTCCCCCCCGCCAGCTGACATCCTTTGACTAATGGGATGTGCAGCACACCCAAGCTTGTTGAACTGGGCAGGTAGAGACTCTTGGGAAAAAATGATCCCTCAGGTATCCTGTTCCCATTACTCTAATAAGCTGCCTAGAGTCTCTATGAGCAAGTAGGCAGTCATGAAAAATTTCCAAACAAATAAATAATACAGTACACCCCATCATAATGGTTTTCTTGATGTGTGGCGTACAAAGACAATGCAACCAGCATTGAATACTTCTGCTTGCGATATTCATTTATCCTTTCTAAATGGTCCAAAGTGTTGGGGCTGATTACAGAAACATTCCCATGTTTTCAAACTGCAATGTCTGGTCAATTTGGCCACATCAGATTGCAGAGAGATGTTCTGTGAAATATTCTAAAGGGATGCAAAGCAAAAACAAAAACTAAAAACCTGCAATGTAAGAAAAATCATTTATGTTCAGGCTTTATGAAACAATTAAGCAATAACAAATACATAAGTAATGAAAGAAAGAGAGGAAAAGAGAAAATGCTGTTTTGCAGCACAATCTGAATTAATACTGAAATAAGAAAGGAAGAAAAGAAACAATCAACTTAACTTTCAGAATGTTGTCATTTTAAAACTTCAGAGTTTTAATGTGAGGTGCCTGTTGGAGAAGGCTGAGAGCTTAGAACAGGGAATTGAGTGCCATATGCATTTCCAGGACATAGGAGGAGGGGTAGAACCATGTTACTTTAGGCTAGCACCTGGGTCGAGGACATCTTGCAGCCAGCTCACCATTGCCAGTTTGCCACTGTCAGCTTGCTTCTACCAGCTCATTGCCACCAAGTTGCCTCAGGACGACTCTACAGGGTGAACACATCATGGGGAAAACTCACTGGAGCCGGCTGGAGAGAGTGCTAGGTGGATGAGGGAGTGAGTGGGCAGAGCTCAGAGAGCGTTGAGGTGGGTGGCAGGGAGACAGTAACAGCCAAGGGCTTCCCATTTTCATACCCCCTACCACTGTCATCATGCTAGGATCTGAGCAGAAGAGGCCAGGGACAGTGGCAACAGCAGTATCCAGACCAGGTGGTAGTTGAGGCAAGTGGAAAAGAGGCGTGGCCAGGGACTTCCTGTTTTCACACACCCCACTGCTGCTGCACTGGGCTCCGAGCACAGTAGTGGCACCAGTGGTGGCATCAGTGGCAGGGAGTGTGAAAATGGGAAGTCACCTCCCCACCACCTGGCCTAACCACTGCCACCAACCCTGGCCTCCTCTGCTCAGAGTCCAGCATGATGGTGGCAGTGGGGTGTGTGATAATGGGAATTCCCTGGCTCACACCGCCTCCCTGCCACCTGCCCCAATGTACACTGTGCTCCGCCCACCCGCTTGCTCACTTGCTTGTCTGGCTCCCCCTCCAGCTGCCCCCAGCGAGTTGTCCCCGTGGCGAGTTGGCCATGTGGAGTTGCCCTGCGGCAGCTTGGCAATGGCGACTTGGCAGTAGCCAGTTGGCAGTGGAGAGCTGGTGGCGGTGGGTTGTTCCATTCCCAACAATCTAGTAATGTTTGATAGACCTTTCCGAGCTAGCAAAGGTTATTAAAAGACCCAAGCTCACCAAAGCTTATGCCTTTTAATAAAACGTAGAAGTCAGAAAGGGTACTACCAAACTATTTTTAGCTTTTTGTAAGTTGTAATTGTGTTCATTAAACTACTTCAATCCTTCAATTTAAGAAATGGAATGCTGGGGGAGGGGAAATTCCATTTGGCACACAGGCCACGCTTTTTGCACTCCTCTTATTACAAAAGGAAAATGCAAAAGAAATAGGCTGGCATAACATCCAAAAAGCACTCCGGTCCATACTAATGTTGAGATTTTGGGGACTGGGTCAGTCGCCTGCTGGTACTGATTGCGTTTCATCTGATTTCAATTATACAATACCAAAAGCCAGTGATCCACTTTGTACAAGAGCACTAATGGCATGTTGACTCACAAACAGCACATACTCCAAGGCCTGATGGGAGAAGCAGACTAGGAGTTATTTTTTATATATATATCATCAGTGATTCATTTCCTATAAAAGAATAAAAACAGTTCCATCTGTTTTCAGCTCATAACTGTTGAAAGTGACATGATGCTGGTGTGAAGATTTTGCATATGGAGGTGGCAAACCTTGAATACTACTTGTCCTTAGCATCATTTTTGCTTTCATAGTGAAGCCTTCAGTAGTGCTGGAATCACCTCAGTTTGTTTGTTTGTTTGTTTATTTATTTATAAAATTTATTGGCTGCCCCTCTTACCTCAGGGTATCTTTGGGCAGCTTGCAATCATAAAAATTAAAATCGTACAAAGATAAAAACGCTTAGAATTTTCCAGCCAGCAAGCACTTTAAGTCCATACATTTTAAAGTCACTAAGCTTGAGAAACACTAAGCTAGCCCAATGCACAGAAAAATTGTAGCACAGCAACATCTGGAAAGCCACCGATTCCCTACAACCGGTCTACAGTCGTGCACCATTTTCTGAACAGGCAAGTTTTTGGCCCACTGGAACAGAAGCTAGAACTGTCTGGTCTGATTATGGCAAAGAATCAGGCCTACATTCCTGCTTTGTTTTCCTATACTACTATTTATTGCTCCCAGCTTAGCAGATTGGTTGGTAACTCACACCTAGAAATGTGGGGCACCTCCTCATAATATCATCAGCTGCCCTTCTCTCTGAAATATGAGTTTCATCAACTCAGTATACCAGTCTCTTGTGAATAGTATACCAGTAGTTGTCTTACCAGTGTAGGAAGAGTTCCCAGTGATATAATATATCTTATGATTTGAAATACTTGATTTATGAATGCAACTACATCCAATTATGCAAGACAGCTAGGGCATTAAACTAGATGCCTTACTACGACAGAAACGATTTTGGACAATATATTATGGAAAATCTTCCCCTATAAAATTACTCAAGGACCCACATCTGGATGTACAAGTAGGATCATTTTTCAAAATAAAAATAAATGTTATTAACTGAATTCATACCCAACAACAAAATACTGTAATAAAGTCTCTGATTTCTAATTTATAAAATTGCCGACTTATGAAAAACTTGAAAGAAATCACTTTATTGGTGGTGTTTATTTCTGGCATCCATAGCCAGAACTTTTTCCAAAGTACCAGAGGAAATTTACTTTTTCAGTCAAAATTAAATTGTCCAGTGTGTTCATACCAAATTAATGGAAGGTTTAAATCTGGCACTTGTATATGCCTTTCAGTTCTTAGGATGTCTGGATTGTCAATACTGCATTACACTATTTTGTACCTCTTTCACCTCTATTTGGGAAAATAAATTAAAATCCCATATGGTGATTGTGATAAGCATATTACTGTATTTCTATTTATCCTGCAATATAGATATGAACATTATCTATATATGCAAGTGCACTGCATGCTCTCTCTTTGTTCTTCAATTTGTGCATTTGTACATGGCTATGCTCTTCACTCTTCCCTGAGAATTGACCTTATTATTTTGGAGACTAGTTCCAGGAGCAGGAACAGGATGTGAGATGCCCTGTGTTTTGCCACATGTGTGTCATGTTTTTAGCATTTCTGTGTTTTACTCTCCCCATTATTTTTCTGCTCAAGTACGCTAGTTACTATAGAAACCAGGACGTCACCGAGAAAGGCAGGATTTAGCAGCAACAATGAATATAAAGTGAACACAATTTATATAATTTTTCCTATAGTCTTTAAGGGTAGTGATGGGATAATTATGCTTCATGGGAATGTAGTATGCCTGAAAGTCACTAACTCATCTAGAATTTCATACATTTAAATCAACTGTCAGAAAAAGTACATTTAAATCGAAAGCAGAAAAAGAGAGGAAAAATGCTGAGCATTTAAATTCTTCTTCCATAACATTTAATTGTTATTCTATAATGTTCTATATTGTTCTATATATTACATGTTCTATATGCATGTAACATTTTGTTTTGTTTTGTTGGCTTCCCATTGAATGGGAAAGAAAATGTAATTGAAATGCCTGAAGCACTGCATCCTTTATGTGCAATATTAACAATCCTACTTTGGCACATTTGTGCACACATGCCTGTGCATTAGGAACCAGTGCTGTGGTTTCATTTAATGGGAGGATAACTGACCAAACACTCTATTCATACAAACTGGTAGCAGTGTAATCCCTTGTTTTTGCACTGCACACTCCATTCTAAATACTTAGGTGCTGCAGATCTTGGATGAATTACAAAAACATGCTTCTCAGTTGCAAATACTATATAACCTCTATCAGCACAGGGTCTCTTACTAGTTAAGCTAAGGAGGTGTGATCTTGTAAATAGACTGTTGGAAAATCACCTTGAAATTAGTCATAAACTGGAGTTCTTAGACATGGAATGAGGAATAGTTGTCTTTACTGTCTTTACTGAGAGATAGTTTACTGGCCCAGAGTCACTCAGTTGGCTTTATGTTTAACATGGTATTAGAATACATGGTCTCCTAGTAGACCTATGTCATTTCCCCTTGCGGGCAGATTTGTACTGGAAGAAGTTCCACCTCCTGGATCCTCATGTTCACCTCTCCGTCCTGAAAAAAAAAGTATGATGGTACCTGGATGCTCTCTTCAAATTCTCCAGTCAACATGAGAGGTTAATTTGTTCTTCCCCTATACAGTGAGGGCCACTGTTTAGAGCATTCACTGTTGAACTTCCCCTTGGTCAAGCTGGAGGAAGTGCTGGTGAACTCATGAGATTCCTCAGCAAACAGTGGTGAGGGCAATGAGTGCAATGTGAGTCTGAGAACTGAAGGAAGCTTTTTTAATGCAAGAGACTGTTGACAGAGAAGCAGTAAAGTTAATCAGAAAATGCAGAAATATTCCGCAATCCAGTTTGTTCTGTAAGTATCTGTATCTACACAAACCTAAGTGGTACTCCTTCTCAGCAGGTGGTAGAAAGTTGACACTTGTATAGGTGAAAGATAATTAATTATGAAAAAAGATGTCTTAATATGTTTAACTGCCAAGCTACTGTTTTCAGATAATACAAATCACCAACTTAAAACATGTTCACACGTAGTATTTGAAAAAGGTGTGCAAAGCTCATGGATGCAACTCTGAATCTATCCTAAGAAATTGGCCAGTGAAGGAAGATTTCACTTAAGTACAAGGAATTTGTAAGATGTCTACAGGACACCTAAGATGCTTCTAGATGGACTCAGAAGAAGATGAATGCTTGGAGCATTTTAAAATTCTAACTTTTTTTGAAAAATGTTTGCATGTTCAGGCTAACCAGAATGATGAGTAGTCATGAGTGAAGTAGGTAGGCTTTCAATAGAGCAGCTGTATATATAATCTTGAAGAAGATATGCAGAAAGAGCTAAAGCAATACAAGAAATCAGTCCTGGGAAAAAAGATGCGAAGAAGGAACTCAGAACAACCCTTCCTTGAGTCTGTTTGGATACAAGAAGAAAGACATGACATTTCAAGATTCTTAATATATCCTACAACAATAAAGTAGAATTCTAGTGGCCTATGTCAAATGTTGGGACATCAATTTTGAAAGCCTCTCTGTTTTTAATCAAAGACTCATTGAGCCTTGACTTTGAATGTAGAGATGTCATCAAGTCCTCAGGGCACCTACCATCCAAAGAACAACTTGCTGAAGTATTGCTATAACCTCAACAGCAAGTTGATATGCAAATAACACACCTGTACCATGCTATGAGCCAACCAACAGAGCAATTAGAGCAAGTCTTGCCTCAAGAGAGGAGCACGCAACAGGTTGCAGCCTGACCAGTATTACTTTCCTCTTATGGAAATTTACTGGAATAGTTTGGTCGATGCTAGCATCAATTTCTGATTTTTAATATGAGCCAATGTGAACTGATTTTGTGAGTTGGCCAGCACAATTTCCTACAGAACTCCACAAACACCCCAGTGATTTTTCTTCTCAATTTGCTAACGGGCAATCAAATAGGTGGTGTATTTCACCAAAAGCAATGATTGCATGCAAAGATTTACAGCTGCTTTTGATAATTAGGAAGTAGGAGAGAAACAGCTCTCAACACAAGATGAAGCAAGAGATCAGAGTTTGTGAGTACGTGTTGAACTTTCAATTGTAGACCTGAGATGTGGGGTTGACATGAACTTGCTTTGATTGATTAGTTTCAGGAAGAACTGGGAGATGGGTTAGTGAGATCAAAGCACATTGGAGAAGTATTGTCATGGTGGCAATTGACGGGTGATTAGAATTGTTGAGGCACAGAGTAAATAAGGAGAGAAGATATTTCACACCTTCTCTTCACTGCTATCCTTCCTCCCTGTAGCATCCTTAAATGCTAGCTCCCAAGAACCCAGTGCAAAGAGCGGTGAGGCAGAGCAGGAGAGGCTTCCATTTATATATCTGCTGTGGAGCCCCTGGAGACCTCCTCAAGATTTGTTCCGCTGAAGTACAGGTCTCTGAGTCAGTTGTAAAATTATACCTGTGGAACTGCAGGTCACTTAGCAAATAAGTACCTGAATTACTCCAGAGACTCGTTTTTTGGATAACTGTTAAGAATTCAGAAGGGGGACTCAACTCTCAGACAATTAAAAAGAAGTTATTTCTTCCTTGTCAGAAAAATTGTGCACATGTTACTAATATTGGGGGGGGACAAAGCAACTACATTGCCTCCTCATTGGGCATGAGATTGTGTAATCAGTTTGAACCCAGGAACCTAGATGCCAGCTAAGAGGCAATATCCATGGCAGTTAGCCATGTTGAAGGAGTTTCTGGAAAATGATTTAAAGAAAGCTTTTAGTCATCTGTCTAAATTTTCAGCATCTGCATCTATGCCTTTCCTCCCTATGAGGGGTGATGGCTTTAAGACTGTACATCTCTATAGATTCCTGAACAGAATAGCCATTAGGAATAGCTGCCCACTGCCTTTTATTTCAGACCACTGGATCACCTTCAAAAGGCACACATTTTTAATAAAGTGGACTTCAGAGCCACAATTTGTTCAGAATGAAATATGGATATTCAATAATCTTTAATATCAGGTGTGGCAAGTTTGAATATATAGTGATGACTTTTGGATTGGTAAAATGTGGCACAAACTCCTCCAGATCTGGTAATGAATATTTTCGGATATTCTGGACAAATGTGCAGTAGTGCCCTTGGAGGATATACTGTTTATTTTTCAGAAGATAGATCTTACATTTCATGTCAGAAATGTCTTAGGGTGGCTCTGTAAACAAACTTTTTGCTAAGTTGATAAAATATGCATTTGATGTTCCTTCATTACCAAGTTACTGGTGCTCTGCAGAACGAATAGGAAGCAATAGTGCAAAAGTACAGTCTGTCCTCACAAGGCAAACATCTTGAAATGTGAAGGATGTTCAAGTGGGTTTTTTTTAAAAACTTTGTCAATTTTTATAAAATTGATTCCTAATTTTGCCAAGCACACAAGAGCGCTTTCCCAATGTCTAAAGAAAACATATAAATTGAAATGGTTTGCTTGAGAGCAAGCAGCTTTTCGGAATTTGCAAGCCCCCCCCCCAAAAAAATTGGGGACCTCTCTCATTCCTTTATGATGCAAGGACATACTTCAACAACCTGGCGCGCCGTTTTTTTCCAAGCACTGAAAGAGGATGTGGAAAAGATCCTGTTTTGCGTATTTTATTCCAGACTGTTTCGCATGCCAGGAAGGAACTATGACATTTTCAATAAAAGCTGATTGTTATAGAACACATTATTCCAACAATGGAGATATTTATTGGAAGGAGCAATCCTCCTGCTCAGATACACACAAATTGCAAGAATCTGGAGCATCTGCAAAAAGTATAAACCATCACACCACTCCAGCTAAAGCCGACGGTTTTTCTACTGTTTCAATTTTTATGTCATTTATATTTATATAAATTCATTTGTATTCCTAGTTCACAAACCTTACTAAACGATGTACTACTATGTAAACCTGAATATGATCATCTGTGCCTGTTCTTCCCTGCCATACTTCATAAGCCAAGCAGTTTTGCCTTTTCACTGAGAAAGGCAAATGGTAGATTTGTTGAACTATGTTTGAGTGCATCTAGCACTGGATTCATATGTCAGGGCTTGGATGGATGACTCCTAGGGTATCTCACAGCTTAATTCTTCCATTTCTTTATGAATGATGGACAAGTTCTTCACAATATCCATTTACATGTTCTCTGTTCACTAAGGGAAAAATATTTGCAACTATAGGACACTAAAAAGAAGCTTCCCTGAAGAGTGCTGAAACCCAACACTTGGGCATCCCCTGGGCAACGACTTAGAGTCAACTAATTCTTCCACAAAGGCAACCAGTCAATCCTTGTGAGCTGCTGGCTTAAAACACATCACCATGAGAAGACCTCATGGAATCAGTCCTTTTAAGGACTCAGCATATAGACGTCTTGGACCAACCATTCAAATAATGCAAAAGGAATCAGCAGAGCCAAGTGCCAATACCCGTCAGGAATTGTCCTAGAAAGTAATATTGATTTAATTGCTATTCAGGAAATGAAGCTGCAGATGGACTTTGATCTATGCCAGGCCTGGATGCAAGAATGTCTCACAAGACTTGGGCAACTCTTGACAGAATTGGAACCCATCATGGCCAGTCTTCTGATTTGCTGTAAGAATGCCCCCTGAATGCTTATCGGGGAGATCCTAGAGACTTTCTGTATTGCAACTCCATCAAGTTTCACTTAGTCTCTGCATTTACAAACTGTTGTGTGCTGTGGGAGGTAGGCAAATGGAACACACACGAGGTTAACAAACACAATGTTTATTAACTGGAACGTGAACCGAGACCGCTTGGCAGAAGCTGCGTGTCTCATTAAACAATGAGTATTCAAACAACCCGGTCCGGGCAGCCGGCCATCTTTTCGGGGAGCACCTCTCTGCTTGGCTCAGATTGGTTCCCCCAAGTCTTTGTCTCTCAACCAATGGCAGCTCGTGGTGTTTCCCGCACAGCCGCCCACAGGACATAACATAAACATATGAGAATTGTGATGTGTTTACCATACGCTAAATAAATAGATTGCAACTATGCCATAGTAATAGAACTTCTGAAACATAGAACTTTGCATTGAGTAAGAGAGTTCTGGTGGCCAAGGGTGAAAGCAGATGTCAAGGATTATATGATTGCTGGGGGGGGGATTGTTTTTTTATTGTTGTATATTGTATTTTTTGTAAGCAACCCAGAATCACTGAGAGTGAGTGGGTGGCCATATAAACTTTCTAAATAAATAAATCATGTTGTATCTGTTGCTGGTTCAAGGCTGTCCCTGAAAAACTCAGCAGTTGTTTTCACCCACCCTTTCAGTTTACTCTCAGCTTATGAACTCCTGGACCTTGAGATTCTGTAAAAAATGAATTTTCTTATTGTTCTTCCACATGCACAGGGTTATTCAGCCCTTTTTGTGAAGGATTTGTTTACAAAGATGGCTTATTTTATTCCTTGCAGGAGCCTTCCATTAGTTTAGCAGTCTGCACAATCAGACCACATTTTACCAGGAAATGGTGAATTTTAGTCTGGAGTTTTAGGGATAGAGCTAGTTTGGAGCCAGTCTCTCTCTCTCTCAGCTCTAGGAAGCAGGGAAGGGCAAATCATTCCTGAAAAACATTGCAAAGAAAACTTCAAGGGCTGGTCCAGGCAGTCACCGAGAGTCAAAAATGGACTCCAAGGACTGCACACACAACACACACTTCTAGTGATTACATATTCAGTTTCACTGGCCCAACTTTGCATCGTCCGGCCTTGAATGAGCAATCAAAGAAAGTGAATTAGTCATTAGAACCATACTAGACATGTCCTGCCTCTTATCAGCAGGACAATTGCAATGAAAGTTGCCTCTTGCAGGATTGGCTCATAAAAATCCATCCCTCCGTATGCACATTTCTCTATCAATCAATCTGTGGTTACCAAACCTGCATTTTGCCTTCTAGAATTCTGTTCTCCATTGTGCCGTGCCCTTCTGACGTTCTACTGCAACATAGGCTACTCAGTTCCTCAGATTTGGCCAAGGCTGCATAAAAATGGACTGCAGATGCACATAAGCAAGAGGATGCCAAGACTGGAGGTGGGGATTGATACTGCTTTCTATTATGCATTTGTCTTCTGCCCACCCAGAGAGAAATCCAAGGGCCTTTCGTGAACAATTGCCTTCTTCAGTAAAAATTCATCTGGTCTTCAACTAATCACTGTTCTTTCCAAGGAACCTCTCCTGCCCCTTGCATTCAAAAGAAGGTCTCCCTCCCACCCCACCGCCCTCAGGTTCTTTGGTTGGGAAACAAAAGTATGAAGTGGAATTTATTCTGAAATCTAAAGACATTTGAAGCTTCATATTCACTCGAATGGCTACCCTGAATAAACTAAAACACTCAACAGAAAGAAATTGGGTAGGCACAAACAAAAAAGTGGTGACAATGCAAAAGAAGGTTTATAATACATATACAGTCTTAGAAAATTTTAGTTCACTTGGCTGGGGAATCTGCTAAACAGTAGTTAGTTTAGTACAGCAGTGGAATTACTAAAGTTTACTGTGAGATTTCAACTCCAGTGCAAAAAAAATTAGAAGTTAGTCATCTGTCAGCCTAGAAACAACCAGTATAGTAATCCCTAGGGGTCAACATCTCAACTACAGAAGCTGATGTGAATGTTGGAAACTGGACCTTAGTTGTATTACAGAAGATGGTTTTAATTAATGCAATTTGCCCTTTAAAGAACTGCAAAGCAAAATGTTCAGGAAAATATTTCTTTCAATAAGGAGTTTAATTCTTTCTCTCTGAGGCATACATTTTGTTGTTTTTCCAGCAAGAAAAAAATATTGGCAAATAAATGACAAATAAATAGGATACTTTACAAGAGGGATATATTTTGAGACTTCTCTGGAACCAAAATCCAGGACAGAGTGGCTTTAATCTGTCAACAGTCTTGAGTCTTTTTAGTATATCTATATAGTATATCTGACTAGTTAAATAACAAATATATTCTCTGCTACAGACGCCAAAGATTTGCAGAATTTAATTCAGTAACTGGTCATATCCCATAGTTCTGCATTTTATTTTAATCATTTTGAAAATACAAGCATTTTTCTGATAAGAGGAACATCATGTTCCTCTTATTCTTTTTTCTCTGTGTGCTCATGATCAGATGACTAAAAGATCACAGCGCAGTCATTAAAAACAACGGATCTGTTTTGGAGAATAACAATACCAGTTGCATTTCAAGTAATCCATCTTGTATTTTTTTTCTTCTTAATATCCATGCCTGTTACTGGTTAGCAGCAATTGTAGCGTTATAGTTTGCATGCCATAATCTGATATCCTAGTACTATTTTAAATCACTTCAAATCCAACAATATTTCACTAATGAGTTTTTTAACGTTTTATTTATTATCTCAAATGGATTCTGGGCCAACATGCTTGTGTTACTGAGAATCTTTACTTGCTTACTATTTCTCTTATGTACCGTGTTTCCCCGAAAATAAGACCAGGTCTTATATTAATTTTTGCTCCAAAAGATGCATTAAGACTTATTTTCTGGTTAGGTCTTATTTGGGGGGAAATACGGTATTAAATGTGTCCATCTGGCTGACTATCTTTACAAGGACTTGTTTGGGAACAGGCTTGCATTATGAGCATCCTGAAAATCATGCTAGGGCTTATTTTACGATTGGGGCTTAATTTGGAGGAAACAGGTTAGTTGACTCATTACAAAGCTATCCCAGAGTTAATAAGAACATTGTAACTATCAACTAAAATTTCAGTAAGGAAAAATCTGTAACCATTTATTGGCTATTTTAGAATTTTTCCTTTTTTTGATGTTTAATAGTCATTATTCTATACTTTAAATTTTTTTATTGTAATTTCATTTTTTAATTTTCATGTTATTTTTATGCATTGCTTTATTTATCGGTTATATTATATTGTACACTGCTCAGAGCTCCTCTTTAAAAAGGAGATGGGTGCTTTAGGAATGTGAAATATGAATAATTAAATCATATAAAAGTAATTGAAACGAAACAGCACCAGGGAAAGAAATATACTCCCTTAGCTAACTTAGTTACAGCAAGAACACAATGCCAGCCAAATGAATAGTCTCAGTTTAATTTTACTTAAGTTACATTACTGAATCAGTTTCTTTTATCATATTCATATCATCATTAACCATGAGTATCGCAACAGTTACATGCCAGTACCTGATTTAATTTTGTTTTGCCAGAATACCAGTGGGCAGGGTAATCTGCCTGCTCCTCTTGAAATATGATAGTTTTTAAAAAAAAAGTTTGTAAAATTCCATTGCTGAGCTGTACTTCACCCTGTCCTCTTTTTTTCTGGTAATTTGCCTGAATCATCCAGTTTGCATCTGAATCATTGCGGTATCTGCTTTTCCTGTGATTCAAAGTATAATGTAACTGGAGGAAAAAGACTGTGTTATCCTATAGATAAAGACTTGTTTCTTCAGAGTCTGGACTTTATTTAACGTTCACCCATGAAAACCCGTGTATATATTTTACACCCCTCTGATTTGGCATTTAAAAATGCCACAGGCTGTAGCCCTGTATCTCTATCATGTCATTTGCTTTCTTGTCTTATTATTCACATTTCCCCATTCTGTATTCATATAAACATAAGAACAGTGTGCCTGCCAAGTGAGGGTAACAGACCATGCATTCAATGAAGTGAGCTTCATAAAAAAATTATGCCACAGTCAATATGTTCTTCTTAAAATGTTTTATCAAGATTCTGTATTTGCTCCTGTAAAACATTAACACGGCCATTAGTTCCTCATACTAAGATTTTATAGAGAAAGAAAAGGCTAGTGTTTCAAAAGATCCATGAATAGCTGCTTAAAGATTCCCACTAAAGGGATATACGAGCTGGAAGCATAGGTGAGATTTCTGAAGGGACAGCATCAGGGATACCATATGCATTGTTCCTTTTTTTTTTCTTTTGAAGTTTCCTTGGGGACAGTGCACCTCTACTGTGTTATAAAAGTCCTGTAGTAATCCGCAAGTTAGCAGCTGTAGGCTTTTGTGTTGACGAAAAGTCTTTTGGAAATCTTCTCCAATTCTGTTTGGAAGTGTTTGGCTTCATAGCAAGGAGGCTATGGATCACAATGAAGCTTTTCCCTCCGTGTGCATCTCGTAGGGCTCACAAATCTGAAATGACAAAACCAAACCTGAGCTCCATTGTGGTCTAACTGCACAGTCATATGTACCAGACAAATAGCCAACATTTATGTCAATTCTTTCATATTTTCTTCTCCTTTGCTCATCCGTTCCTCCAACATTTTTCTTACAGGGACATAGTTATGTTGGTCCCCAGCTCCTATTTTCCCCACTTCAGCCAAAGGTGCGGTGGGGGGGTACTATTTTTACCAGATCATAATCAGGGGGTGGACTGAAGCTTAACTTCAGTCGAACTATACCTTCCATTCCAAATTTTTCCACAGCACCCCAACACTGAAACCAGCAGTGCAAGATATCATGGTTCCTGATGGAAGATCTTTCCTATTTTTTCCCAATCCTGTAAATTAAGTGTTCCCCATTCTGGATACCAGGGCAATATTTCCCTATCTCACGCACCAGTTCCCTTATGTCCTTTTCTGGGGTTGTTACACCCAAACTTTCCAACAGGAACTTCAGTTCCTGTGTATGCTTTTGCTGATGCTGAGATAGATTGCAACCCATACTCACCATTGATGGGGTCTCCATCAGACAGAGTTGCACCAAGGGGTCTTTCCTTCAGATGACGAAATATGTTGGCTGTCGCTTATCTACGGAGCATGGTCCCTTATCTATGGAGCACCTGATGTTGGATTTTCAAATAATTATGCAAGAGACTTCAGGATTGTTGCAAGTGTGAGTGTGAGCTGTGAGCTGCCTGCTCCATTTTTATTGACTCCTTTTATACATGAAAACTGGTACTGACATAGCAGTAAGGAAAAGGTCACATGCGAGGAAAGGGATTGGTTAGTTTGAATTCTTGCTGAGGAGTACTTTCTGACAATCTTTTACCTCAGTCTATCTGGTTGCAGAATCAATAGAGGAAGAAGGAACGGAAGCAAATTCTTCACTGTGTGCCTAAAGACTGAACCTTGACTGAAAGTAATTTAATGAGCTGCTCATTATGTGATTAGAAGGTGATCTAATCAACAAGGTCATGGGATGAAGAGGAATGGTAGTTTGCTACTCATTAACCCTTCAGTTCCATAGGTCAGTGTTATCCTTACTATCTCCTATGCGGTTAAAAAAAAGGAATGGTCCATGATGGGGCAGGGGCAAATAAACCAGCTCTAGGTCAGAATCAGCATACCAGGGTTGCCACTATTTACTGCAACATTCTTCTCTTTATTTTCAAAGAAAGATAATATCTACTTAGGCACTCATAGAATCATAGGCCTAAAAAGGACCTTAGAGGACTTCTAGTCCAAATCACTGCTTAAAACAGAATACTCTCAAATGGCTATTTGATCAATTCTTGAAAACTTTCAGGTACTCCAGCAGGCAAGCTGTTCCATTGATTAATTGTTCTTACTGTCAGAAAATTTCTCCTTAGTTCCAGGTTGGATTTCTCTTTAACAAGCTTCCACCCATTACTTCTTGTCCTGCTCTCTGGTGCTTTGGAGAATAAGTCAACTCCCTCTTCTCTGTGACAGCCCCTCAAGTACTGGAAGATGGCTATCATGTCATGCCTAATCCTTCTCTTTGATAGCCCAGACATTCCTTGTTTTCTTAACCATTCATCATACAGTTTAGTCTCCAGATCCCTTATCAACTTTGTTGCTCTCCACTGCATACTTTCTAAGGTCTCAGCATCTTTTTTGTATCTCAGTGACCTGAACTGAACACAGCATTCCAATGTGTGGCCTCATTAGTGCAGTATATGTTGTAGTAGTTCTTATTCCCCTATTTCTTTTTAAAGTATACTTGTCCTTTCAGTAACAAAAGGGTTATGATCGCTCTGCATTTATCTGCTATAGTTACAAGACTGCACATGCTCAGATTATCCCTATTTAAATCTAAGTTTCCACACTTTTTTGCGAGGATTTAGAAGCAGCTATGAAGTGTGGAATACTGGTCCTGGGGGATAATATGAGAACAGAAAAGTGAATTCTGTGTATCAAATGGTCATTAAATAGGCAACCTCTGGGAAGTAATAGGCACATCTGGTATTTTGAGACCACCATGTAACTAGTTATGAAACTATTTTTATTGGCCAGCAGCTTTCCTATTTACAAAGCAGCTGTTGATGTGGTCAGTTACAAAACATACAAATGTTTCAAAGGTGCTTTTTCAAAAGCAACCAGATTTTCTTTGTTTTTCTTTCAAGATATTTAGAACGTAAGTCCAGAAGCTTCTTCAATTTTGATCAATTCTGTTTTGATCATTGGCCATTCCTGTGGATCTTTGGGCCCACTTTTGATCAGTGACCACTCCAAGAGATGCTGGTAGAAGAAACAATATAAGAAGGTGTGTGTTAGAACAGAGGTTTTTAACTTTTTTCAAGCTGTGGACCCCAAAACATGTCATTGTTACATGGCGGACCCCATTCCGACAAATTCAACTAATTACTAATCGTCAATTCATGTATATTACTTCCCACAAATTTTTCTTGACTTGTCTGCAAACCTCTTAGAAACTTGCTACAGACCCCAGTTTTCAGTTTTCAGTTGAAAATCTCTGTGCTCAAATACTGGAGTTTGTATACAACTTATTACTTAATTGTATCTACAATCAGTGACTTAAACTCTTAAGAAGTACTAAGAAGAATCAAAAGAAGGAAGAACATCCAAAAAAACAATATAGAACAAGTCAAACAATGAATCAGGCTCATTACCCTGAACACCTGGAAATCTGTGAATTATCTGACTATGTTAACTCTTTCTAGACTAAGGAAAACATTTTTTAGACAATGTAATTATCTTTTGCACTTTTCTATGGCAGATATAATGAAATACCTATATATGGAAGATTTTAAAAAAGGGCTATAGATTTTCAGTCGGAAATCAGAATCATTAAAGTTCACTGTGTGACTTTTCTGCCAAGGCATTTAAGCAAGCTCTTCAATGTATGGGATCCAGAATTATACCTGAAAGGTGCAGTAATAAATGAGCTCCTTTTAGTTCAGGAATGAACTTGTCCAAGTAATTTTTCTTCTTGAAGAAATATATATTGAAAGACATCCAGCAACTGAGAGACCTTTGAGAAGATTAAAACACAAACCACAAAGCAATTAAGATAATTGGGTGAAGATGCATTTTTAACCTGAAATTAAAACATAACTAATTTTGTTTTTGTACAAACCTATATGAAGGTACAGATGAGATAAGTAGGTTTGGCTGCCTTCATAATTTCTGTCTTAATTCTGCCAAGGCCACATTATGCAGCTTAAAGTCAATTCTGCTTTACCCCCTGAAGTTATTGTTGAGCATCTCTTATAGTACACATTTACAGCTGTGGTGAGCATAAAAGAAAATGGTTGCCACATTTGAGAATCCTCATTTTACCACACACTTCTTCATTTACAGCAAACCGATCACAACACATTTGAATTGGCTATCATTATGAGCAAAACGTTCCTCATTTTTGTCACTTTTGCCAATGTTATCAAAATAAACACTCATTCTTGTTGCTTGATTTTTAAAAGGTATTGATTTCAAAGAGAGTGTCAATCTGGTGTAGTGGTTGAGACCTCAAGGTTCCCTAGAAACTGGAAGATGGTGAGCTCTAGCCTCACTTGAGGCACAAAGCCAGTTGGGTGAGCTTGGCCTGTTTCCTGCCTCAGACCTGGGAAGCAGATAATGGCAAAATATTTCTGAAATGTTGCCAAGAAAATGTTGCAGGGATAGTCTAGGCCAGGGATTTTCAAACTTTTTCAAGCTGCGGACCCCAAAACATGTTGTTGCT
>JANHFO010008068.1:42632-53159 GCA_032468095.1 Pareas carinatus | reverse complement strand
GAAGGGAATGCAGAAAAATCACCATTTTTGTCTATGGTTGTAGAAGGAAAGCACAAGAGTAGTTGTGGTTAGCTCTACCTTCCAAACTAGAACTGTAAATTACAATGCTGGCTTTATATCCCATGTGTGAAGGGCAACCATAAATCACAGGTTGCCAGTTCCAATGTATGGCCTCAAGGAAGTCTTAGGGGGAAAAAAGCAGATTTAAATACTGTGGCAAATAAATAAATATATACTGCTTGTGATTCCTGCCATAAGATGGGAGTTTTACACAAGAACATCTCTTACCTTAGAGGACTGAATAGATTTATGACAGCACAAACTGATATTCTTGTCTGTTTTTATTCAGGACAATTTCACATTCGCATTGTTACTATTTCCCTGTCCCTCAAAAGCAGTTTAAAGTGGGTTTGTGTTCATCTTCAGATCTGCCAATTCAGACCATGGAGAAGCTACAAGGAATGAGTATTCCTTGCAGTCTTCCCTGTGACTGGTCAACAGGAGGATGTAAGAATTGTCACTCACTGTCCCACCTTTGAGTTACTGCAAATACTGATGTTGCAAAAATAAAATAACCCCCCCTTTTCCATTCCACGAACAGGAAATTCAGTCAATTGCCAGCACCCCTTCTTCATTTTTAATTTGTGTTGCATCTGTGTATTTGGTCATTGGCAAAGAAATCCTTCAGGGTTGCTATGATGAAAAGCCTTCCGCAGAGCTGCCTTGTCTTTTCTTGCAACTTGTGAGGGAGAAAGGAAAATGTGTCGGCCATTTTTGCAAAGGGATCTTTTTATACAATAGGCAGATTAGGGGGAATAGACTGTAAACAATGCCTCTTCACATGGGCCCCAGGAACAGGACACCAAAGGTCAGGGTTGAGAGGTAGAGTTCCCACAATAGTTCCCACAATGGCAAAAGAAATAGTCACATTGCAGCTTCTCAGACAAAAAGACCAGCCTTGATCTGGTTTTAGATAAACCAGTGAGCAACGGCACAAATAAAAATTAGTTTTGAAATATCTGTGATGTCATGGGAGTGCTGGAATCCAGAGTAAATTCTGAATTGATGGAAAATAGAGAAGTGCCCTTAATGACCAGATAAAGACTCGATTGAAGTAAAACTTCTGATATATGGGAAGGAAGGTAAATTTGAAATCATTTTTTACATTTCAGTTTTGATAGTTGAGCTACAAAACCAGCTGGTGGTTTGATAATAAATATCAATGGGGGTTAGGAAAAGCAGAGTAAACAAAAGCAAATTGAGGGAGCGAGGGGGCCCCACAATTTGCTTCATGTATTTCATGTTTATAGTATACATTTCTAAGTACAATGAACTTAAGTTACTTTGGTATTATTCTGCAAAGCTAATTTTATCCTTTAAATACTGAGTACACACATTGCACACACAAGAGGTAGCTGCTAGATTGATGGCAGACTCCACTCCCCTTGCTCTCTGCTTTCCACCCAATCATGTTTTGGGTTATCATGTTGATGCACTTATTCTCCTTATGTTCCTTTATCTTTACTTTCTTTTCCTATTAATTTACTTCTGATCTATTTATACGTCTTTCATTTTTCTTTCTTTTTATTATTGTAAATACAAATATATTTAACAAAAAAATAAAAAGTAATTGCTGCTCTAGCCCCTATTAAAATGCAAGTACTCCTAACAATAAGTAAAGATACTCTGGAGTCAGATTTGATTCCTTGGTCATCCATGCAGTTTATCTGGCACAGGTATGAATACGATTTGTTTTCTGGATCTTTATTTTCCATTTTCCAGTCTAGTTCTTTGCCCTGGCACTACCTGGTGGTCTCCCATCCTAGGTCCGATAAGGTTGGTCAGCTGCTGCCATCTTCTGAGAGTTAGTTCTACTATCTGCTATAACTTGTACTGTTTAATATAAATTGTACTGTCTTTTTCTAGTATAACTTCTTTTCAATGACTGGGTTTATGTTTTGCATTAAGATATAGATGTATTTGATGCTTGTTTAATGTGTTGTATCGATTTTGTAAACCGTGACGAATTCCTCAACATGATGTCTGGATCTGTGACTGACTCAACAAAGTAAAAATGCACTTGAGTTGATCTTGACTCTTGATGGAAATGATCATGCAGTTTTCTTAGGTACAGTATGGAAATAGTTTACAAAGCAGAACTTAAAACATACTATGGTTTAGCACAGTGTAAACCCAATCATTGTGTTGCAAGTCTAATCAGGAGGATAAAGTCATAAATGAAACCAGAGGAGGAAACAGTTTACTGACTGTAGGTAGTTAATTTCTAACAAGAAAACCTGTTTTCAGGAACGAGGACATTGTTTTGAACTTTTGCAAACATCTTCAATATCTGGAAAATATGTCTGAGTTTCCTGAAACCCTGGTCTCAGGGATCCTTGAACCATACTTAAAGACTGTCTTAAGAATACATAGAGAATCACAACTCATTAAAGGATCTCCCTTTTTTCAGTGCAAGAATCCAAATTAAAGCACCCCTGACAATAATTATCTAATCTCTGAATCTAGAGGAGTGAGGATTCTACCATATTTCTATTATTCAAATGTATTTGTCTTCCTGCAATTAAAGGATTGAAAATTAAGCACCCAGGGTATCTCAAAAATAAAAGCACCAAGAGCCTACAATAATAATAAAAAAGATTGTTCACATATATTTTTAAGCTTCTAAAATATTTATGGCACCTACAAAATCAGAGATGTTCCTCATCTGAAACATATGCAGACCTTCCTTATAGTTGAAGAGCATAACTGGATTTTTGGAGACTGTGAATTCTGGCACTTGTAATCCCAATATACTTGTAGATATCAGTAATTAAAACTTTAGTTTTAAATTTTTCTTTTATAATTGTCCCACAAGGAGAACCATGTAGATGTTTGATCTAGTTCTAGGAGACCCAGCTGAAAATTAAATTATATATTCGGGTTTAGTAAGATAGTATTTTTTTTTTACCAATGAAATGCCATTGCTATAAGAACTTAAAGAAAATGGGTGGGATAGTAGAGATCTGGCTAATTCTTCTAATTAATTATCATTATTGTTCAACTCTAAATCATAGCTCTAAGTCATAATATGATTGGTTTGGCTTTTTGCTTAATGTGCTGTGAAAATCCTGGCAGTTGTGATTTATTAAATAAATCCTAGTTAAGCTATGAATTACTATATGTGTGCACTCATATTATTAGCTCTTTATTTATAAAATTAGCCAAAACTGACTTAAATAAATAAATAAAATGATTTAAATCCTCCAAGGGACAACCCAGCATATATTTCAAAATCATCATTTCGCCCTTTTATGAAATATTGTGATACACCAGTTTGGTGTAGTGGTTAAAGCACTAGTTTAGAAAGTAGAAGACTATGAGTTTAATTTCTTAGGTAGGATGAGGCCAGTCACTTGCCCTCAGCAAAGCCTCCTCACAGGGTTTTCTTTCTTTCTTGGGAAGTGGGGAGGGAGATGGGAGTATTATGTATGCCATCTTGAATTCTATAAAGGCAGGATGTTAACTTAATAGTAAGAATTGTACTTAAATATTTCTCCTGATGGTACTACATCGAATAACAAATAATTTGTTTCCATTAATCTTTATCCAAATCCTTTGGAGATTAACTGTACCAGTTAAAAATTGTGCACTTCTACTACTAACCTGGACCAGCAATTAGTCTCATGAATTCAATATATAAAGAATTGCACGGCACATTAGGATTGATTTGTCACATAACATCTGGTGGCTTGTATTTCTTGTTTTCACATAATAACTTCTGGTTTTTGGCAGTCTGACATCAATACCTAGGAAGATATTGGAAAAGATAATTAAGGCCCTGTATTTGTAATCACCTAGAATCAAGCAAGACAATTGCTAGAAGCCAGCATGAGTTTATCAAAACAGACAATGACAAACAAACCTTACTGCCTTCTTTGGCAAAGTGGCTACATTAGTGAATAAGGGAAATGCTGTGGGTATAGTTTACTGAGATTTCAGTAAGACGTTTGAAAAGTAGACTAAAGCTATTTCTTGGTAAGATAGAACAATGTGGAATAGACAACCACACTTAACATTTAATCCTTAGTGGAACTACATATACATGGAGGGAAGCTTGCAGTGGGATACCTCAAGGTTGTATCTCAGTAGTCATTAAAATCTTCATAAATGATCTAGATGCGGGGATAGAAGGGGAAATTCAAATTTGAAGATGATATCAAGCTAGGGGGAATAGCTAACACTTTAGATCATGGATCCCCAACCCCAGTCCATGGATCGGCACCGGTTCACAGCATACCAACAACCAGACTGCACAAACCAGCCAAGCCCCATTTGCAGAATGCAGGCAGCTCACAAAACCATACCATAATAACAGCTGTGAAAGGGATCTACCATGTTTCCCTGAAAATAAGACACTGTCTTATATTAATTTTTGCACCCAAAGATGTGCTAGGTCTTATTTTCAGGAGATGTCTTATTTTCCACCGAGGCTGCCCAGAACCGGAAGTCTGAGGCCTTATAATTGGGGAGGTCTTATTTTTGGGAGATGCCTTATATTTCAGTGAGAGGCAAAGTAGGTCTTATTTTCGGAGAATGTCTTACTTTCGGGGAAACAGGGTAGTAAAACAAATTAGCAAAAATGGTAAGTTGGAATATCTGCAAGAAATGCTATTTGCTTGCAAGTAAGAACTGGTGGAACCATCAAATAGACAATGTAATAGAAAATCAAGGTTAAGTGCTTTAGAACCTTAGACATAACATCCCAGATTTAACAACTGTAAAAAAAGACAAAAAAGTCTGAATATTGGATGCAGTAGCACCTGGAGATAGCAGAATAGAAAAGACAAACAGGAAAAAATAACAAAATGCTAAGAAATAGAATTTCTGAGGCAAACGGAAGCAGAGATATTACCAATAGTAATAGGCGCCTTGGATACAATCCCAAAACATTTGGAGCACCACTTGAATATGATTGGCATTGACAAAATCGCCATTAGTCAATTGCAAAAGTCAGCTTTACTTGGAACAGCTAACATCCTGTGATAACACCATTAAACATCTGCCTATCCCAGGTCTTTGGAAAGGATTCAATAGGTGGATAAAAATGCCAAATCCAGTCTGAACATCTGGCTGACTGTGACAAACCATAATAAAAAAATAGGGTTCTTCATAAGCCAAAATTCTAGTATTTCAAATAAAATACAGTCAAATCTCCAACCCTCGGCCAGTCCCAATATAAGGCCATGAAAAACAAACATATTGAGAACTTTACAGAAGTCCAGGAGTGAGGGGAAGCCTGGTGGACCAATGAAAACAATGCTTTTTAAAACATGAATTCACCATTAAGATGATTTTTCCCATTTTCATCTCTTGAGAGGACAAGAACTTATGTATTCCCCTCTCTAGACAATCTCAAAGAACATTGATTGTGAAAAAGGCAGTCGCTGTGCCACTGAGTGGTGCTTTATAGCTGATGTCCAGACATCTAAATTGCTGCTGCCAAAGTGCCAACTACTGGTTGTACTACAATAAGAAGTTCTATTCATTAGCAGTCTAGCCACCATATGTATCCATGACTAGCTGTATCTTAATCATATTCAAAGTGAGCTCTACAAAGGGGCAGATTGCTGTTACAAGGGAATGATCACTGTTTTCAAGCTTTCTTCCTGGTAGGGCTTTAACTTTCACACCAATTAAAGCTTGGCTGAGATTTCTTTAACTTCAAGGAGACACCTGTCACAACTCCAGGAAAAAATCCATGTCATGGATCTGTTTTAAGGGGAGCAGAATCCCATTTACGAGAAGAATCAAAAGCAATGCTTCTAGAAGGCCAAGATAGCTGCAAATGAATAGCAGATTTTTCACACCAGCTTGATCAGAATAGCTTTAAAGTGAATCTTTTGGGAATTGGAGACCAAAAGTGCAATGAACCCCAGATAAAGAAAAAAGATGTGATAGTGATATTATAATAGTAACTATTACACTTCAGTCATAAAGACTATGAACTCATAAATGCATTGTTATTTGCTTGTATATGTACTAATGTTTAGTATGGAAATTAAATTACCTTGGACTTCTAGTGAAAACTGGTGAAATGACTCACATTAGTGGAATGTAGCCACTGAAGAATGTTGTTTCTTTAAAAGGAACCAAAGCAATATCAAGGGAGAAGAAGTTGAACAAATCCGACACTATTGTAGAGGGCATGTCGATTATAGTAATGAATAAAAGCAATTCTGCTAGTGGTGTCTGCTATCATTCACTCAACCAAGGAAAAGATGTGGGTGATATGTTCCAAAGGAAACGGCTAATCACTCAGGGATACATGAAGTAGCAGTGATGAGTGATTTTAATTACGCTGACATCTGCTGGAAGACAAGTTCATACTTCTAAGGATGGTAATTTCTCCTTCAGAGTGGAGAAAGGCACAAGAGGATCAGCTCTCCTTAACTTGATACTAAGCAATAAGGAGGCTTAATCAATAAAGTGTAAGTATGAGAAACTTGCAGTTGAATGCATGTCATTGAGTTCAGAAGAGCTTTTTTTTTTTTACTCAAAGCAATGATAAAACATTGTATGTAGGTTCCTGTGCCCAAAGAAATTGATGGGAAATTAATGGGAAAAGTTGCTCACAATGCAGGAGACATCTTTAAAATATACAAAAAAGTACAGTTCCAAACTGTGAATAAAAATATATCATAGCTTATTGTGAATGAGGAAAAACAACAGAAATCAATGCAGATGCACAAAAATGTCTGAAAAGAGTAGAACTAAAATAGATACTATCTATCCACCTATCTATCAAATTTATTTGCCACCCATTTCATATCCAATGACAGGGTAGCAGAGGGAATAGTAGAAAGAGGGACAGCTTAGCAAAGAAGAGTGCCCAAAATTGTACAAATGCTTTCAGGAAAACTAGATTCCCATTGACCTTGCACTTCTACAATAAAATGGTTTCTTCAAATACTGCCTTTGCTGGAAAAAAGTAAAAGAAGCAAATGGAAAAGAACATTTTGTCATATGGACATTTAAGAAGGAACACATCTATATTTGCAGTTCTAAATAAGTAATACATTTATGGAAACAGGTTTGTCTGCATATATCAGGGAAAGAAGAAATTCTGAGCGCAAAGTAATGTTTATAATGTGATAGTGGGATTATATAAAGATTTTAAAAATTGTATGTGAAACAAAAAAGGTAAAGAGATTATTTTCCTTCTCATATATTAATTTCAGCAAATAGCAAGAAAGTTGCTCTTTTTTAAATTTCACAATACACAATTAGCTTGGGAGAAAGCTATGGTTCAATGGCAGAATAAATGAGGTGGAGGACAGTTTTGGAAGCAACTTTAACAAAAAAAACAATCCCTGGCGTTGCAGGTAAATCGGCCAAATGGCAAGAGCAACCTCAGCTCTGCGCCCTGGATTCACCTGTCTCTCCCATCTTGAGGCTCGCCCCCCCCCCATGCCTCTGCCTGCCATGCCTGGGACGGCAATGTACCGCAATCGCCTTCCCTCACCCCTGGCCCTGAATAACACCCGGCTCCCCCCTCCCTGCTCTCCCCGGGCACCCCTTACCTCGTTCAGAAGTCAGGGCTGGAAGGAAGTCTGCTGGACTGAAAACTCGGGCTCGGAATTCAGCCAGCTGAGAGGCACTTTGGAAGCGCTTCCGGTAGCCGGAGCAGGAGAATTCTGAGTCCTGGAGGCAGCTCAGCCTCGTGTGCCTCCCTGCCTCTGCTGTATTAAAAAATTCAAAAAGAATTGCCAGATTTTCCTGGCGGACCCTCAAAACTTTCTTACAGACCACCACTGGGCTGCGGCCCTTAGGTTGTCGACCACTGCTCTACAGTCCTCTCTAAGCAGTTTACAGAGTCAGCATATTACCTCCAAGAATCTGGGTCTTCATTTTACTGACCTCAGAAGAATGGAAGGCTGAGTCAACCTTGAGCCGGTGAGTGCATTCTAACCACTGCACCACCATGGCTCGTAAGTACCCTCTGCATGAACAGTAGGTTTCTGAAATAAGTTGTCCTGTTTTGTTCCTAGCAAAGAAAGCAGCTTGAACTATGAAGCTAGACATACATGACAAGCTAGAATATAATTATATCATTCCGAACTGGAACACATAAATACAATTCAAACTCCCTCATATTGGAAGCTGATCATTCTAATTCAGGAGACTCTATCTGTACATCCATTGGGCAATGTGTAACAATCCCTCTTCTGTAACCTTCCACATCACTTTTACTCTGGACTAGAACATGCCATTGGTGTAAATATAAATATAAATAACTTAATAAAGTGGTGAGAAAATATTTCCATGGATTAAGATATGAAAGAGTTCTTCATTCACTTTAGTGTACAGAGTCCAGCAAAGCCTGAGAAACTCATCTAAGCAACCAATTTTGTACAGGATATTGTTTTCTTTTTATTCTTATTTATTCTTTATTTTTCATCATTATGATTATTTTGTTAACTTATAGTATGAACTAACTTGAACTGTTCTTTTAGTGCCTTTTCAATGGTTATTTTATTCTATCTATATAGACACTTTGCACCTAGGAAGAATCCTTTTAATGCTAAATGAATTCTTAACTGTTAATTTATATAACAGCAACTGCATTTTTTCATTATTTTTACTTGTAAGCATTGTCAGGCATGTAGTCTGAAATATTTAGAGCCTTAGTGCTATAAAAAAGGGAGACAAAAGCAGAAGAACATTCATTTTCTCCTCTAAAGTTACTCAAGGAGGGGGGGGGAGATGTTCCCAAATTAAAGAGTGCTGGTGCTGGCACTTTAGTAAAAATGGCCTCTCAAATTGCGGGAAATTGCAGCACTAGACTGAAAGAAGAGCTTACAGATTCTACTGAAGAGGCAGAGAAGCCAACCACCGCATTCCTGTGCATGTGTGGACCTTATCAGCTCCACTGGATAGCCTGTGTACTGACTACCTTTTCTCTGTCCTCTGGCCTTCACTTTAGGTAAATGCAGAGTTGGTGAAGTAAATATAAATAATTGAGTGAATGAAAAATATTGTACCATCTGGCTCATTAATGCTAATTCATGAGTGCATATGTGCCTGATGATACACATACATCCGCATACATGCATATATGCATGAAACCTAATTACAAGACTTCAACAGTAACCTTCAGTTTGTTCAGCCATTCATTTTAGCATACATTCATTTATAAGACAAATAGCTTTTTCTATTCTATTCATATTGATGCTATTTCAAGGCCTATTCTGTTCTATATTGCAATTATTTTGTTTTATTTTTAATTATAAACTGCTAAACATAAGCTGGGTTGAACTGTAGCCCTCATTTATCAACTTTTGCTTTAACCCACCTTTTTAAAATTTATTTGCAAACTGCTAGATCAGTAAGAATCTGGCAAAATTACTGCAATATCAGTTCAGTTCAGGGAAATTCACCCCGTTCAATAGTTGGAACCATTTCAGAAAATTTATCGATTTTGTATTTCTGAATTGATTTGCAATCAGTGCCTGTGCAAAAACAAATTTATTGCATCCAATTATAAATTGAGTTGAGTTGCAATTTGATTGGCATTTGAACTGAATCTGCAGATCAGTTTTTTAAAATTATAGCTCTTTCACAAGAAGAAGAAGAAATCAAGAAATTTGCTTCTTGGCATGAGAAATACCCATCATTGCATTGCATATATCGGATTCTGAGAAATATTTCTCTGTTGGTCTTAATATATTTAGAGTTTTAAAAACCATTATTAAGTAAGCCTCTTTTTTCATTCCTTCCACCCCATACCAAATCATTTATCTTGTTTTAAATTGACTGCTAACTTGTTTTGCTTTTTTCAATGTAATGGTCAAGGCTGTTAATTAGAGGATCTGGGCCTTTCTGTTAAAAATGCAAAAGTGATTGACATAGACAATTAGGCTCTGTGTGAAGATACATTAAATGCAAAATGCACATGGATAAAAGCTACCAATTACTGCAGAGTGAGGAAAAGCAGATGGAAAACATACACTATCTGGCAGTACTGGTGGCATTAAAGCAGCACAGAGGGAGAGAGAGAGAGACAGAAAGAGAGAGAACCAAAATTAATCATGTCAATGGAGAATATTGAAAGGAAATTGAGCTGCTAGAGATTCATTCATCCAGTGGATCAATAACACAAAAGCAATCGGAAACTAAAAAGTACGAGATTACATTTAAAACAATAGACAATATATGCTTAGCATGCAAACTATAGGAAGCTGCCTATACTTACTGATCATGAGGGAAAGGAATTCAATTATGACAACTGACATAAACATTTCAGTTTCTGCTTTATCGATCAGATTTGCAGAAGTAGAGTTTGAAAAGGCATGCATCTTGTCTCCTAGGGTTACTTTGTGAAATAAGCAAATAGCACTCTTCCTTGGGAATACCTGAAATATAGAGTTATCATCTGCCTAATTTTGATTAAAATGATTCATCAGCCTAGAGAAGTTTTCTCATTCTGGAACCTCAAAGAAAAGTCTCATTCTATTCTGATGCACAGTG
>JANHFO010008068.1:12561-26912 GCA_032468095.1 Pareas carinatus | reverse complement strand
TATTTGCCTGTAAGCCGCCCTGAGTCCTTCGGGAGAAGGGCGGGGTATAAATAAAATTACATTACATTACATTACATTACATACCACCTCATGTTTTCCATCTCAAAGTTGATGCTCCAATTATGCTGTTGAGTAATCTAAACCCTCCAAAATTGTGCAATGGCACCAGGCTACAGGTCAAGGCACTGTACAGACACGTGATAGAAGTGACAATTTTCACAAGCATCAATCAGGGATTCCTCTGATCCCATCAGATTATCACATCCAGTTCAAACGTCTGCAATTCCCTGTTAAGGTTTGTTACGCCGTCACTATCAATAAGGCACAGGGACAAACTTTAAAAGTGGTTGAAGTGGACCTAAGGAGTGACTGTTTCTCACATGGACAGTTGTATGTGGCGTGCTCCAGTCAGTTCACCCGACAGCCTGGTCATTCTCCAGCCAGAGAGAAAAACCAGAAACATTGTTTACAGGGAGGTCCTGAGCAGTTAATCTTCAGTAGCAACATGTAAACATTCCTATTAAGGTGTGTTACACTTTCTTTATCAATAAGGCACATGAATAGAGTTTAACAGTGGTTTCTGTAGATATGCAAAGTACCTATTTATCTTTTCCAGAGTCAGGCAGCATGACAACTGATCAACCTTCAGGCAGGGATAAAAGCCAGAAACGTTGTTCACACAGAGGTTCAGAGTAGTTCATCTACACTACCAGTGTCTACGATTTAATTTTAAGGTATATTACACTTTCATCATCAATGAGGCACATGAACAGAGTTTAACAGCGGTTGGTGTGGATGTGCAGATTAACTATTTCTCTTTTCCAGACTCAATCCACATGACAGCCTGATCATCTTCCAACCAGGGAGAAAAACCAGAAACTTTGTTCACGGAGAGGTTTAGAGCACTTTCTTTGAGAAAACAATGGAAGGTCATTGTTGAGTAAGTTATTAGCATGGCTAAGTAGACAAAAAGGCCAGGGGTGGTGGTGGGATTAAAGGGCTTAAGCCTCTCTATTTTATTGTACTTTGACTTTCAATAATGTCTTAATCTAAAACACAAACTTAGCTTAACATATTAAACTAATTAAGACAATGTCATTTATCACATCTCTTCAATTTTCAAACTTTAATAGTCGAACTATTTCTCTTCAATATATTTTTTTCTCTTCCTGTATCTCGAAAGCATACCTGTATGTAACTGTAACATATTGTTTGACTAATAAATTATTATTATTATCAAACTAGACCACTTTTATTATCTTCAAATTTAAACATATACATATTCATCCAGCTTAAAAAGCTTCTATAGTATCTCACTTTATTATTTATTTATTTATTTATTATTTCAATTTATATACTGCCCTCCTCCCGAAGGACCCAGGGCGGTGTACAGCCAATTAAAACCATAGCAATATCATATTAAAAGCAGATTAAAATTAAAATTAAATCTATTTGGGCTGCAAATTCTTAAAAACTTTAAAACTTCAAGGAGCTTCACAGATTACATGCTTCTATTTTCTTACTCAACATTCAATTTTCTTGGTAATTCCCATGGGTAAAGTACTAATACAATGCTTGCCAATAATAAATAATCTTTTTATTTACACACACACACAAGACACACACGGACATATTTTGCTCTGAGAGAGAGAGAGAGAGATACATACACACGTGTATTTAATTTCTATAACCGCCCATCTCAACAAGTGATTCTGAAAACAATTAAAACAGTACAAAATAAATATATATGGAACCAAGTAAAATTTACTATGGATATTAGTACAGCCTGGAAACAGGACCCTTAACACTATCAAGGTCTCAGGACAGGGCACAAAACCAAGTCTTCATGGCCTTGCAAAAGGGCAATAGGGTCAGGATAATCCTGACATGTGAAGGGAGATATTCCAAAAGGCAGAAGCTACAGCAGAGAAGGATTGATTTCCTGATTTCCGCCAGCCAGCACTCCTTGGCTGACCGCACCTGCAGCATACCTAATCCGCTTAACTGAATTGGACATGTAGAAATAACTGAGAGAAGACTGTCCCTTAGTAACCTGGTCATAGACCATAAAAGACTTTCAAGCAATAACCAGCTCCTTGAATTGTACCCAGAAAAACACTGGAATACTAGTAACTCAGACAGCAGTGATGTTACATGTATCAAATACCTGACACATATTACGTGTTTAATTACATTCTCTATCAGACAAGAGGTCACAAGGCATGAGTGACTGTCAGAAAAGCCTCCTTATCCAGAAGTGGATACAACCAGAATCACCTTATAGGGGAAATGGGAAGCATAACAACTTAATCAATACATTAATAAACTGGCATTTTACCCTAAGATGTACAAGGGTCCTTCTAGCCACTGCTGGCACCTCATCGTCTAGCAGGAACCCTGACTTCAAGAGGACCCCCAGATTGTGTATCAGGTTCATTTGAGACAGTGCCACTCCATCCAGAATGAGTAGTGGCAAAACCTTATCACCATGAGCCTCAAATATCTAGAGACACCCTGTCTTGCTTGGGTCAAGTTGAAGATCAATGCATGCCATTCAGATTCTTACAGCTTCCAGGGACTGACATAGGACATCCATGGCATAGTTTAGGTAGTCCAGGGTAGTTACAAAGCTGGGTAGCATCAGCATTTTGATACCTTACCCCAGACTGTTGGATCACCTCACCCAGTGGTTTTTTGTGGATGTTAAATAGGACAGAAGAGAGACTGAGCCCTGGGGTGCCCCACAAAGTAGGGGCCACAGGTTGGAACTCTTCCCCCCCATCAACACCAACTGGAGGAAAAAGGAGAATCAGAGCAACATAATGCTGCTCACCCGTATTTCCCAACGATGGTCCAGAATGAACTATGATCAAGGGTATTGAAGGTCACTAAGTGGTGATGAAGAACGAGAATGGTTGCACTACTCCCATTTCACTTCTTTCACTTCTAAGATGACATAGAGGTCATCTAAGAGCACAATCAATGCTGTTTCAGTACTGTACCCAGTCTAAAAACTAAGAACAATGCCTAAAAATTTAGCAGAGAGTTGCTGAAACCTGATACCAAAATATTGGAAATTCTGTGTAAAAACATAATCTTAAAAGTAACATTATGATTAACACCAATAAAAATATAAAACTAAATTGAATGTCATGTCAAACAGTTCTCTACCATCATCTTCAAATCATCTTACCGAGCATGAGACTTCATATTATGGCAATGAAGTGATTGCGAAGGCAAAGAAACAGGATGGGAGGAAGGAATCTTGTATTCATCTTCTATATGTTCTCTTGATTTTTCAGGAAAAGAATTTATAATAGCAACAGAAGACCTCAAGAGAAAAGTATACCAGAACCAGATGAGTTTTTGTTGGTACAGAAAATAAATATATCAATCAGTGCATTTACAAATGGATTTAATTATATTTTTTCTATTTTATTGCCACAATAAAGCTAAAAATAGAGTAGGTATGTGCATTTAATGAGATACAAATGTGTTCCACTTCCTTATGGAGGTTGTGCACTTTGCTCTCTTCTCTTTTTCCACAAGCCAAGGAGACACTCAAAAATTTCCAGCTTTGATTAGCTGCAGCTTTCTTTACAAAACAAATTCAGATGTCTCAATAGAGATACAGAGACATAATGCAAAACTTAAGAAGTTTAAGCCATACTGTGTTATTTAAAAAAAAACCTAGAAAAACTGAATATAAAATCAAGGAATCATAGTTATATTTTCTTTGATTTACTTTGCATTTCAGAAAACAATTATTCCATTGAAATAATTCAATGAATTAACAATTCATTGATAATTTATAATGTAAATTACCACTAAAACATATATCAAAATACAAGATACTCTGAATCTGTTTCCATAAGCTTCAACTCTGAATGCTCAATCTCCAAAGATAATTTTAAGAACTGTCATTAATTATGTTTTAAAAGCAGGCATTTAAGACATTTGGATAGTATTATAGTCTTCAAAAGATTCTAGTTATACTTGCAAACATTCTAAAGTGTAAGGGCAAAGTTATGGCTTGTTAGTGAACTCTTCCTATGTCCAGTTTTTTTAGCTTTAGGACAATTAAAAATAGAAACAATTGGGGGGGGAGATCCAATGTGATGCAAGGAAGTAAAAGAAGTAACTAGCTTCAAGCTATAATTTAGGGGGAGAATCATAAGAAAGGGAATATTTTCCCTTCCAAAACAGGGTTTGAAATGTTCATTTTCAACATTATGCATTTTGTACTACACAAACTGCTCAAGTTATATAAAGTATAACCAAAAGGAAAGTGGCTTTTAAAATTAATTTCTTTAATAAAAAGTATGTAACATTCAGTGAAGTATAAAGCTTATAAAGATGAAATGCAGAAGTTTACTACTTTCTGTAGTCTCTGAAACAAGAACAAAAATGTGTGGTTTTTTAAAAATCTGTATCCCAAATGAATATTCCATTTGCCAGTAAGAATGCCGTATAAAACTGCAAAAACTGAATTCAATTGTATTAACGAAGATATATGTGATTCAAAAATACTTGAAATGAAAAAATTAATTTGACATTTAGCATTGATCATGTCAGGTATAACATTTACAGGCTCCTTTTCGATTATAAGAACCATACCAAATGCCACCATTGATCTCGAATTCAGTTGTCAGGCAAAGTGTTTCTATGACATACTTTATTGTGAGGATCCGACATATCGTCTTATGATCTATCTAATGACTAGATGATAAGCACTGGCAAGTTAGATTTACTCTTATAAGCTTGTATGTTGGCTGGATCAAAACTGGATGTGCCTGCTTCACCATAACATTGTGAGCAAATGATAGCATAGACATACGAGATGCTATTTTTGATTATATAACTTCCCTCCCAATGGAACATCATCCTATGCAGATAAGATTGGCCCCTCTACACGTTCAAAATGCCCTGAAGACATGTTTTTTCAATTGGCCTGGGGACTTCAGAGTGGGATAGAGCCTATCAATTGGCTTATTTGATTGATTGATTGTTGTAATCAGGGGAGTATGGCAGGGTTATTGTTTTGTTGTTTTTATATTGGGTTTTCAAGCTGCCTAGAGTCACTGACAGTGAGTTGAGCAGGCATATAAATTTTCATAAATAAATAAATCAAACACCAATCTGATGTTTTGCCACATTTTCTAAAAAAAAACCTTAATGGTTTCATGTTTTATCAACTGCAGTGCATTTCATGAGAGTTCTGCAAAATATCAGCTTTCCTCAAGATCCACTCAGATGGTCTTGCATCTGTCGCTTCATGTTTACAGATTTTCTTGACTAGAAAGAACACTCTTGTGTTTATACTTTCAGCCTAGAATAAACAGAATTGATGGCAATGTGTAAAAGTGGTGGTATGGGACATACTTATCATATCACCAGATTCATAGGAATTGAAAGGTGTGGTGGGGGGGAACACATCTAGTGGTGAAAAACAGCATTTGAGAAATAGAGTTCCATATAGGAAAAAAAGATAAAAGAAAATATATTATAAGTTCTTTTATCAGCACTATACATAATTCTATATTTATTCTCCCAGATATTTATCTATTTGTGTGGCTGAATATCAACCATCCTATCTCTCTTGAAGGAACTAATTCTAACTAATTTTTAGTTTGAATTTTTAGAAAAAGTAAATTCTTTTTAATTCTCTTTTCCATTTTTATGAAAGTTAAGTTGAGATCCATTCGAACCCCCTTTTCTCTAACCAGGCCACGGCAATGTTAATTTTTTTAAAAAAAATGGCTTTTGAAACATTTTCAATAAAATTCTTTTATGCAGTACCAATGACACAAAACTATTATTGCCTTATTAAATCTGAATCTTCAGAGTCCTGTACATATCACAAATTCTGCATTTTTTAAATACTTGAGTAAAGATTAATACTTTGTGATTCTTAAAGACTTGAGTAAAGATTAATACTTTGTGATTCTGTATGAAATGCCTATTAACAGAATCTGAAGGAACTACGGAATGGTAACTTTCAATATTTATTCACAGCCTTCTTTTAATGCTTTTCTAAATATTTTTAAATATGTTTTTAATTCACCTTTGCACAACATCGATGGCTTCTAGACAAATGAAGATCTGAAAAGTTCTAAATTTGTGAACATATTCTACTCAATATATAATTGTAATTCATAAAGTTAAAAAGCTTCATTTTAATTATAGTTTATATAACGTTGTTAAGATTGAACTTACTTCATATTTGGCATGGTTGAAACAACTGGTGGGGGAGGTGAAATGTGAGGTAGAACATCATATTCTTCATTACCTAGATGGCCATTTGAAAATATCTGCGAGAGACAGATTTCTCAGGGTGGTAATTTACAAATTATATGCAAATAAAATGCTCATTTACAACATTTTGAACCCTTTCTCGTCTTTAATTTCATGTTTCATTCAGCAGGTCTACAAATTGCCTGTCATCAATATGAATTTCATGTGTTCAGAACTATAAATAATTCAGCTAAGGTTTCCTTGTACACTTTGTAACAGAACAGACTATGTAACAGATATAACAGATGTCAAGGAGAGAATCAGCCTAGAACTAAAGAGAAATTTCCAATTAACCAGCAGAACAGCCTTTAGAAGTTGTGGGTGCTCAATTACTGGAGCTTTTTAAGGAAATTGGACAACCATTTTTCCAGAATGGTATAGGGCAGTGGTGGCGAACCTGTGGCACGTGTGCCAGAGGTGGCATTCAGAGCTCTCTCTGTGGGAACATGCGCCATCGCCCCAGATTTCTTTACTAGGAAGCCAGAGGGACGGAAAACTCCCCTTCCCTCTCCCCGCATGCCTGAGGACATTTCTGATATCACCTGGCCCTCTGCCCAGCAGCCCAATGGGAGCACTTCCTTCTCCCTTGTCTGGGATAAGGCGGGTGGCTCAAATTCGGCATGGAGACTGTGGAGAAGGTGAGAGAGGAGAGGAGATAGGTTGGAGGGGATCATAGCTCACAGCGAGTCTCAGAAGCTGGGGGAGGCTGCCGAGAGTCCGTGGCAGGGTGTGGGAGGCGTGGGGGTCAATGGCTGCGGGGGCCACTGACGGCCACAGGAGGTCATGGGGGGTCACTGATGGTTTTGGGGAAGGGGGTTGCCGATGGCCATGCGGAGCATGTGTTGCTTTGTTGGCACTTTACAATAAATAAGTGGCTTTTGGGTTGCAGTTTGGGCACTCAGTCTCTAAAAGGTACGCCATCACTAGTATAGGGGGTTGTGCAGGGGATTGGGCTAAGAGACCTCCAAGGTCCCTTCCAACTCTGTTATTCTGTTCTGTATTCTGTTACCTAAATAATTCAGCTAACTTACACACTTTAATAAGCATATTCCTTAAAAATGTGAAATATGGAATTATTTGCTTTTAATTATTTTACTATATAATCTTCAAATAAATTATAATTAAATAGGCCACTAAATGATATAACAGAATTGCCCTTCTACGTACTATTATTTATAGTATTCATATTCCTTAAACTTCATATATTGCATCATGTATCTTCTAATAATTCATGACATAAGAATTGCCGTAGAAATCTTTGATCATTGTACATGCAATAATGTTTTCTACTGATATCTGATTTTGCAGTGTCCAATTATTATTCCCTACTAAATGGCTTCCTATTATTTGATTATTCCCATACACTTCTCAGCAGCCTCAGACTTCAAGTTCAATATTGCTAACTAAAACTAAACTTTATGCATCATATCAACTGGCTCTTACCTTGGTACCTTCTAAAGGTAATTCAGAGAATCTGTGCTTTCGTAGAAATAATGGATCAGAACCCATACGACAATGTCTTCCATTCATATGTGAGCTTGCAGTAAGTCCAACTTTGGGACAATTATCATTTCCTACTATACGACATCCCACAATTTGATTATTCCCACACACTTCTCTTGGGCACCAGGCTTCAAGTGGCATTGGCTGTTCTCTGGCAGGTACACTTTCGGGATGATGCAAATGTCTACTTAACCTATTATCTGGAGGAATGGGTGGAGGCCTTTCTGGTGGAGGTGGAGGTGGATCTCGTATTGGTGGTGGTGGTGCTGGAAGAGGCTTGTCTTGTTTCCTCATCATACCTGGAGAAGACTGCAATGTAACACAAAATAAAATGCTTCATTAAGTATATACTCTATACTTAATGACAAATACAATATTTTGTGTAGTCATCTAAATTCATACACCACTGGCTAAAATGATCAGCATGAAATTAAAAATATAAATTGCAAATTATTTGAATGAATCAATACAAACACACCCAAAGCAAACCCATGTTATAAATAAATAAAGACCAGAAACCTAATGCTTCAGTATCAGTTAAAATGATAAAATTAATTAAAATGATATCAATGAATAAAATATTTGCAAACTTCAATAAATCAATATCTAACCATAACATGCAAAAAAGTTATCAAATCAGAAAAGAATACTAATACAGTACAGAGCTATGATGTTTGCATACATATCAGAAGCACATACTCTCAAAAAAATATTTTTCATGAATTAAGGCAAATATATGTCTCCCAGGATAATGTTCCAGGGTTCAATCTGGGTGTACTGAGCTTTTGGACTCGTGTTGGTGCCCATCTTCAGGGAACGTCTCTCTAGGAGAGGATGTGCTGTTTTGTATGTGGTGCTTGTAGTGTCTGTATGTGGCTTGTTAGATGTTGATTGGGGTGTGTTGATGGCTAGCTTTTAAGTCATCGGCTGTCCTTTGCTTGTGTTGCCCATCCCTTGCCTTTTACGTACTTGATAGGCTGGTGATAAATCAGCATTCCTGTTGACTGATGAGGGACCTGTTTCCCAGGCTTCAAACACTTTCCTGGCTGTTTTTGTGCCTGTACGTCCAACAATCTTAGTAGTTGCAAAATTGAATGTGTGTCCTTGTTCATTGCAGTGTGAGGCTACCAAGGAGTTCAGGTTTCCTCGTCTGACCACTCGCTTGTGCACACACTCTGCTAGAAAGATGTTCCCTGAAAATGGGCTCCAGCACAAGTCCGAAAGCTCAAAAGACAAAACCTCTGGCCCAAATGACTGACCCAGATTGGATCCTGCAACTTATTTTTCTTTGATTATGCATTCAACATTTGGTTAAAAATCTGTTTAGTGTTCCAGCTATAATCCAAAGCTAGATATTCTTTTGTATATTTATGAAATAATTATTTCCCTTTTCATATCTTTACTGTAATCAGAAGTAGTCTACAATTTTCTTTCAACTAATTGTAGATAATAGACTCAAGTCTCCCACATAATTTTATTTTTTCAAATAAAGAAGTGAAATTGTGGAATGCATAAGTAAAATAATTAACTTTACAATGTAACTTGTGATTTTTTTAAAAGAACATAAGATGGCGTGTATATATAATAATTATAAAAAGGCACAGAATGTATTGAAGGTATTAACACAAGAAGGAGAGCTCAGAGTTCAACAGGGAACACACACAAAAAACAGTTTATATGCTTTACTTGTTCTAAGTATTCTTTGCTTTTCCAAAAAACAAAATAGTGAAAAAAGAAGCAAAAGCTTAGGTGCAGGAATGATCACAAGTTAATTAAGTTCAGTAGATTTGAATAAAAGCAGAAAAACTCTAATAGCTACTGAAGAAGTCCTCAGTATGTTTCTAAGAAAAACAATGTAGACTTCCGGTGGCGCCGTAGACGTTGCAAGACGGACTCTTAGGGCCCGCCAGCCCCGCGATCGCATTAAGCCGCTTTGACAGCTCAAAATCAGCTGTTAGGCGGCTGGAAGCCTTTCCCCCGGGAGAAGAGGGAAAGGTGAGCAGTCGGATCGGAGTAGAGCTCCCCTAGAGCCCCTGAATTTAATTCTGAGGCTGAAAGGGTGAGAGCTCCCCAGGCAGATCCGGCAAAACTCTGCATCCGGGACACTTCTACTGAGGCAGAACGAAACGTCGCAACCATCTCTGCTCAAGAATTCTTTTAACTATAACATTCTGAAACGGACTGAGCAAGAGCAGGATTTCTGGCAAGTATATATTTTTTTGAAACTTAACTCAGTGTTAAAAAGTTTCCTTCAGAAAGACACTGAAAGATACAAAGTATCAAAGATGGCGCTCGTGAGATGTTAAAAGCTGCGAAAGTGAAAGTTATGAGAGCCTTGAACTAATAAAAGCCTTTGTTTAAAGCAGAAGTGCTTTTTTGGCTGTTTAAATCTACTGGATTTTACTAGATTATTTACCCAAAAGAAAGACAAATTGATTTTTTTAAAAAGAAATTTAAAGTACATGTTTTAGATAAAGAAATACATGTTCTTTGGCATTTCACACGGTTCTGAATCCCTCACTTTGGAAATTGATGTAGCTCTTCCATTACTTTAGTATAATCAATCTTTTAATAGTTGGCTGCTGTGAGCTTTGCTGTTTGCTATTTTTTACCTATATTGTTTCATTATTTTTAATATATCTTTTTAAAAAATTCTCTAAAGAATAAATTCAAAATCAATTAATCGAGGTAAAGCACAATTTTAGCTCTGCCTCACATAGCATTTTTTTTTAAAAATAAATCTAAATAACTTGCTATTCAATAGGACATTACAACCAGCCACATTGGCAAATGAAAAATGAAAAAGATGCTGAGGAACAGTGACATAAATGTCTGTCCTATTAACTATTTTATTTATTCATTAGATTTTTATCCTCCCTTTTCTCCAGATGCTGAATGTGAGAGACAGTGACTAGTCCAAGGTCCAAATCTCCGAAGGACATGTCCAAAACTAGCAATTAAATAGTTATATATGATAATGTAATTGAAGAAGGAAAATTACTATGATAATTTTATTTATTTATTTTATTTATTTGTTTCAATTTTTATACTGCCCTTCTCCCTGAAGGGACCCAGGGCGGTGTACAGCCATTTAAAAAACACATAAGACATACAACAAATTTAAGGAAGAATTTAAAAATAATATAAACTCGATGGCTAAAATTTAAAAAACCGCAATATAAAACCGATTTAAACCAAATCTAAAGTTTAAAATTTTTTAAAAATTAATAGCAGATTTTGGCATGGAAGAGGTGTGGATTAGGCCAAACCGGCCTGGATAAAAAGATGGGGTTTTAAGGCACGGTGGAAAGCACGGAGGTCTAGAATAGTTCGTATCTCTGGGGGGAGGTCGTTCCAGAGGGTGAGAGCCGCCACAGAGAAGGCTCTCCCCCTGGGGGTCACCAGCTGGCATTGTTTGGCTGACGGCACCCTGAGAAGGCCCTCTCTGTGGGAGCGTACCGATCGGTGGGAGGTATTTGCTAGCAGAATGCGGTCCTGTAGATAGCTGAGAGCCTCATCAGACTGCCCCTTCCACATATTGATCCAGACCCCGCTCCAGCTGCATGCATCCTGGCCAGTTAGGATCTGCAGGAGGCTCCACTTCACGCAGGGAACATGGCTGCTGAGACAGCCACTGACAGTCACTGACCCAATTGTCAGCTGGGTGTTGGGTGTGTGTGCAAACAGGGTCATTAGAGAATGAATATCTGGGGATCCAGTTTTCAAAGTTTCTACTGCAGGAAAAGTGAGCTGTCAGCTCACTGCGGCTGTATCCTCCCGAGGTGCTACGTATGGTGGCCTGGGTTGGACAAGGAGATTGAAGTCGATGTTCATGGTTGCAGGGCATGCCAAGAGTCCAGACCAGAAATGCCTCATGCCCCGGTCCATAGATGGGAGACCACACACGTCCCCTGGTCTACGATCCAAATTGATTTTGCAGGCCCTTTTCAGGGACAAACATTTCTAATTGTTGTGGACAGCCATTCTAAATGAAATTTGTGCAAGAAACTATCCACAAGGAGCTTTTAGGTTTGCAGCCAAGGTTACCAAGGTCTCTGGACCATTGTCCTACCTGGTAACACTGCTAAATGGCCACCAGATGCGCCAGCATGTTGACCAACTGAGGAGTAGGTCTGTGGACCTACTGCCCACCCAGGACAATCCACATGATCGCTGCCACCAGGCAGAAATCGAGGGAACTGATGCTGCCCTTGATCCCAGTGGAGAAGTTGACAGCAGGGGTTTTCCTCCCCGTGACTGAACTTGAGTCCCAGGGTGGGACATTTTCCAGGCTTCACCATCCAACCCAGCAAAGACTCTTCCCAGTGACTTCCCAGTGAGAGCCTTCCTGGACTGGCCAACCAAAGTGATACTGTGCCGCTAGCAGACTACAACCACGGCCTGTCTAGCCAATCTAATGGGTGATTAAACCGGATAATTTCCAAAGCACTGCGCTGCTCGGAAAAGTCAAAAAGACCACCCAGTTATTTGAAGGATAACGTTCAGTCCCTGTTTGCATGTCTTCGCTAGTGGGGGGGGGTGTAGTGATTGGGAGCTTGCCGCCAAGCTTACCGCCAAACTTGCAACACACATAAGTTGCAAGAAGCCCCAATATGCAAGCAACCATTAGAGAAAGTTGCCATTCCGCTCAGAGAGTTAGAAATGCGGGAAACTCCAGTGCGGGGAATTCCTGCACTCTCATTGGCTGCCACCCGGGCTGTGAAAAATATAAAAGAAAGCGTGCAGCTTTGCAGAGCAACTTCTGTCAATGAGTGTGCTTCCAGTTACTGATCTTGTAAATAAAACTGTTCCTGCTTTACCGCAAGCCTCGTTACTGCCTCCCACACCAAACATAACACATCTGACTTTTGAAAATTTACAATGTTCTCTAAAGGTCCATCTTGTGATCTAGGGTAAATATATACAGCAGAACTTTCTTATACTCAGATAATCTTGACCCACACAGAACAATAAAAGGTGATCATTGCGTGACCAAGTCAACAAAAACTATTATTACAGTAATATTCTGAGACAGTAATATTGTCCATTGAATTCAAAGGCCCCACACCAGTATATTTAACAACATGAAACAAAGTATTTTAAGCAGCAATCATAAAACAGACTGGATCAAGGAACAAATCTTGATGAGCTCCAGAAGACTTCCTTAGTTTTTATTTGAAAATAAGTAAGTTTGCTTGGAATTGTAGCACTAAATGCAAAGTACTAATTAGTTTTTAAAAGAAGCAAATGGTACAAGTCCAAAATACCACAGTGAACACAATTTATCTTCTGTTCTGCTCTATTGCCTAGTTTAGAACTAGAACTGTTTTCCTTAACTATTGTTTACAATGATTTAGAAGACATGTTTTGGATCACAGCCAACCACCCAGTTTTTGAAATTCATTAAAACAGTAATGAAACAGTTTTTCAGGTTTCCGTGTGAGTCTCAAAATGATTACCACCTCTTAAGAGTTGAACTTGTAATGCATTTCACATTCTGAACTCACTTCATCAGAAATTTCCCCCCTTTTTTTCTCCCTTGGAATCAATAGTTAGAAGAAAAATGCCACCAACAAGTTGTAACTGGTATGGAAATCTAGAAGCTACACCCATCAAATCCAAATCTTGTCTTAAGGGAAATATGTATTGCAATAGTGGCAAAAAATATGTATAATTAAAATGCATCGCCCCACAAGGAACTGTATAGTCTCTCTATGGGTAGCTTTAGAACTTTAATAATAATGGTCCAGAAATATTCTCAATATTAACCACATATTACATAATTAATTTAATTACCAATGTATAATATTAACTCTTCTTAATTGGCATTTTATGTTAAACTTTTTAAATATTTTTGGCAGCTTCCTTTTAAACGGTCAGCTAAAACCTACCATGCATTGCATTCCCCCCTTAATCTAAGCAAGATACCCTCAGGTTTTCTATTCTTGTCTTTTAGCAAACAAAATGCTGGCTAAGGATTATGGATGTTGAAGCGCAACGTATCTGGAGAACATTTAAAGAAAAGAAAATAGCCTGCTTAAATCCGCATAGTGCTACTCATGTTCTAGGGTAAGCGTGGAAACTAGCTGTAGTTTCTCCCTGGGCTGAGCATTTTCAGGCAATTTGCTTTCAATATTATGTCAATATCTCAGCTAAACATCAGATGTTGCAAAAGTCCTAGCTTATTATTTAAGCCTACCTTTAGACCTGGAGAAAGGATCTGTTTCCGATTCATCTGAACAAGAGTAATAGTAACAATAATTGCAATGCTTAAAAGCAGAAAGATTAAGGTGACAAAGGTTGGCATTTTGTACTACACTTGGAAACCTAAAAATAAGGAGAGAGAAAATGACATTATTAATTTTTGAAGGACAGTTTCTTAAAATGAACTTTAACACCCGAGGTTCAAGTTCATTAGTTTAAGATGAGGAACATGACTGCAGCTAAGTCTAGTGGACTGAATACAGGCCATACACTCTTGTATGGTTTTAGCCTAGATAGATAGATAGATAGATAGATAGATAGATAGATAGATAGATAGATAGATAGATAGA
>JANHFO010008068.1:335-10896 GCA_032468095.1 Pareas carinatus | reverse complement strand
ATACAATCTTATTTTCCAAAACACTCTCCAAGAAACAGAAGAGAGAATGCATCAGTTTACACCCAGTGAATATACAATGATATAATTTAGTTTACCAGTTCATATTTTTACAGGTAGTCTTCGACTTAACAAGTTTATTTAGTGAGCATCCGAAGTTACAATGGCAGTGAAAAAAGTGACTTATGACCGGTTTTCACACTTGCAACTGTTGCAGCATTCCCCATGGTCACATGATCAAAATTCAGACAGTTGGCAGCTGACTCATATTTATGATGATTGCAGTGTCCCTGGATTATCTGATCCCCTTTTGTGACCTTCTGACAAGCAAAGTCAACGAGGAAGCCAGATTCACCTAACAACTATGTTATTAACTTAACTGCAGCAATTCAGTTAACAACTGCGTAAAGAAAGGCCGTAAAATCAAATCAAATCAAATCAAATCAAATTTTATTTGTATCCCGCCCTTCTCCCGAAGGACTCAGGGCGACTTACAGGCATGTAAAAACACAAACAAACATAGACATTAAGAACATATTAAAATTATTAAACAAAGCCTGAATATCGATAAAACGAGGAATAAAATAGTTTCCCAATAAAAATTTAAAATACTTTGACCCAAGTTAAAAAAAATGAGGCAAAACTCACTTAACTGCCTCACTTAACAACAGAAATCTGGGCTCAATTGTGGTTGTAAGTCGAGGATTACCTATATTATACTGTGTAATAATGTGATTGTGTTAATGTTTAACAAAAATATTAATTTAACATACATTAAACCAATGGCAAATTCTTTAATCAATGTGTAAATTATATTGGCAAACTACAAACTCATTGTATATTTCATGGAGGGAAAAGAAGTACCTTTCTCACAGAAGCTAATCGATTCATCATCAAACACTCTTCTCTGTCATCATCATCATCTAAATCGAGCATAGGAATACCAAAGCTATCCAAAATACTGCAGCATCTTGTGTTTTCATCTCTGGGATCAAAGGGATCTACAATTATGGGTTCAGTTCCTTTGATTTCACAACGACAAAAAGGACATCCTTGACCATCAGATTCCTGAATTATGAAAAAGAAAAATGTTTAAATCCTGGGAATTATTCAGCGTTATTTTATGACAGAGAGAAATCTTAAGGTAATGAAAAGCATATTAATAATACTTTCCAAAACACAGATGCAAATATGGGAGAGGGAGAGGGAGAGGGAGAGAGATTGAGAAGACAATATTCTTTACTAATCAAAGAATGAAGTAATATGTACCGCTTTGGGAAAAACTGTATAATATTTTGTAATATTTTATATTTGACTATAGCATAATACTATATAGTATTTATTAATATGCCACTGACTATTGACAAGTTTAATAATTCAGAGTGAAGAGAATATTTGTAACTGAGAGTTGAATGATGGGGTCCTTGGTTGTTTCTGACTTTGTTTTCTGAAATGTCTGCAGGAAAACAACCATGATCAGAGAGCACCAAGAATTCCACAATTGAGTCTGTTTTTTTTCTTTATTTGTTTATTTTCCTCATTCTTTTTCTAATTTCTATCAATTTAAGTTTAACTGGCTAATTATGATTTTAGTATATTTTATGTTTTGTCTATATTTGTGTTTTTAAATAAAAAATAAAAGAAATGGTTGACACCAGATGAAAAGATACATGTTGCTATTTGTGAGACTTTGTAGCAATTCATCAAAAATTACCAATAGAATTTTATGACTGTGTGGGTATGCAAATATGAATCTCCTTAGTCCAATCATCACATTACAGTGGTTTTATAACTAATACTGCTCATACATCATTGAACTCATATTTGGTTTTCAGAACAGTGAAGCTCCAACCTATATAGTGAAAAGTGTAGGGCATAGAAGTATATATTATTAAGGACTAAACTGATGTCAAATTCTAAAATCTCACATCAGAAGAGCCAACTATCACTGTCACTCCTTCTAGGTAATTTGTACTATTATATATAAATATGTAAATGATAGACTTATATTTTAATACATAATTTAGGCATATAATTTACCAAAGCCTTTTTAAATATTATAATCCATCCTATATAATTCAGTTTGGGCTTTGGGCAGATGCTAATCAGATTTTAAAAATGTTGCTATAGAAAAAGTGCCAATTTATACAAAAAAATAATCTCATATCACCTTATTTTAGTTGTATTTTTATTTCAGTGCCTGGAAATCAAAGGATTTTCAACATGCACAGGGACTGATTGACCTTCAGCGTAAAATATCAGGCAAATGTGATTTTGTATTAATTAAGGACCTGTGAGTAACTTATTTTATTAAATAAAACAGATGCTTTATTATGATAAAAAAGTACCAGAACTCTCTCCTTAGGCATCTCTAATTATCCATTATGACAGCAATTAAACACTAACCATTGGCAAGTAGAAACTGAACTGCTGCAGTATATTCCCTTCATTAGCTTGTTAATTATACAGAAGTTAAATGTGCAATGAAATTCATTTTAAACAAAATTTACTTGGATGTCACTTGCTAGTTACAGCTTGACTATATATTAAATGTTTTTGTTTTATTAAAAATCCTCATTTCCACTGATGCAATGACCCAGAAAAATTCTATGATACTGTGCTTCTGATTCTGTATTGTTTTCACATCTCAAGAGAACATCCCCATCAATGAATAAATGGAAAGAGATTTTTTAAAAAAGATAATTCCTATAATTTATGCAGCGTTTTAATATTATAGTTCATTTTTTTTATTAACTGATTTCAGAAGTTACAAGTCAATCTTTCGAATAAAATATTCTCCCCCCCCAAAAAAATAATGTTTATTTATTTTCAAACAAAAAGAAAAACAACAGTGGTTACATCTTTTGATTGACATCAGACAACTGGGCATACATTTCAGACATCTTTCATTATTTCATATATACTCCTAAAATCTTACTAATCATCTATGCTACTTCATTCTAATTTAATTAGTACCCTATTTTATAACACGCTCTAAGAAAAAAAGCAATTCTCACTTATATTGATTAAACTCCAATCCTGATTTACCAGTGTCGCTCTAGAGTTGAAAATCTTATGAAAATCACTACATGATCACATTATCACCAATTTTTTATCATGAGATAGGGAAATTCATCACTGCATCAATTGACTTTTGAATCCATTTTAAACATCTTGAATCTTCTAACATATTAGCATTTTTATAATTATTTTATATAAGTTACTAAACAATGGCAAAATTTATCTATTATGTAATATTCCTTAACTAAAAACAACCATCCTGTATTTTTACATTCATATCAAATCTATTTTCCATAAAAATTCAATTTTCAATATCCTCAACCAATTAAATAATTATTTCATAACACCATCCCAATTTGTCCCTCTTAGCAACTTCAACATATAATTTTTAATTATATCAAAATTATTTGCCACAAATATTTAAAATTTAAATTATTTCCTGACTTGCCCGTAAAGTTCCCAAGATTAATCCTAATTTATAATATTTTTATCTATCCAAAGTTTCTCCATAACTTCCATATTTGAATTTCTTTCTCTTCCAGTTTTATTTCTACATCTCTACATCTTCTGATTCCTTCCCCTCTTATCTTCCTCCAATATCTCAAAAGTACTTATTAAATCACTGCATCTCCTCAAGTATGTTTCATGCTCATTTGTCCAATTTTATTATTCTTTATTTTGATCAGTGTGGTTGACACTATTTTTTTAAAGTCCTCTTGTCTTTCCCTGGCAGTTTTTTGCAGATCTATATTGTTAAATTCCTTATTCTCACTGTTATGATTAGAAATGAACCGGGCCTCTATTCATTAGGAATTTGCCATGCTTGGGAGTTGGGGGGATTTGGCCTCCTGGGGAACTAAAGAGAAAGTTGTCTGTTCAGGAATAGTTATGTAATGTAGCTGCCCATGTGATACACAGAGGAGCCGACGAGATAGTCGTCTATCTCAGAGATGACTACCAAGAGGAGAATCCTAAATGGGCCATTGGCTGAACTGTGCATGAACTTCCAAGATGCTTTAGTTTGGTCATTTTATATTTCAGAGTGGTTTCTTGTTCTACTCATAGCACCTTTAGAATTAATTAAAAACAACTTATTCTTTATGTGGACTCATTGTTTGATTCTAATAAAGGTGATTGCAGAGGGCTTGACATATATAATATTCCAATATTTTCACTTTGAACTCCATCCATTCTTCAGAAATTTGTTGCAACCCCCTTGTTTCATCCAATTTTATATCCATTTTTTCAATGGTGACTTCTTTTTCTTTTAAGTTTTGTGTAAGCAAATCTTTTTGTTCATCAAATTTTTGATTAATCTTTTAAAATCCAGCATCCATTTCCTGGGCATAACCTGTAAAAATCCCATTGGCGACATTTGAGTGTTTTTTTTTTCCTTTTGGCTTGTCATTGTAAGTATAACTCAGTTGCAACAGTTAAACACTATTGTTTCTCTGTAAGTTCCAATATTTACTTTCTTGTTTCCAAAAATAGATCACAGCTGCTCTTTTTCAGGGTCAAATGTATTTTTTTAAAATCCAATGCTGATTCACTTCTTTTTAAACATACATAGTTCTTAAAAGTTCAAAACAGATATAAACTTTTTGAAAGTAAAATAAGGGAATAAAACCTTTTTTTAATTTTAATGTTACTGGGTATGTCTTTCTTCTAGAGTTAAATTTCAATTTCAAATACTTAAGTCCATAGAACCTTCTGTGTTTAGTCGCTATCTTTCGCTTCTTTCTGGGTAATCATTCCTTTCTAGATCATCTTTTTAATCAGGTAGCCTTTTTCATAGTAAAAATCTTTAAAACTCACCCAGGTGTCTGCTGGTTTGTGCTTTTTTGCGGTTTGAATTTCAAACTGTTGATTTTTCACTTCTCAGCTTGTCTGCTGCTACATGCTGCGTTGCTGAAGCCCAGCTTCGTAGACCTTTGAGGAGTTCCTTCCCAATCCCAGGGTGGTTGCCACCTTCCCTGGGACCACAGAACATCCCCTCCTCTTCGTTGCCTCTTCGGGGCAATTTAGGGTTCTTTGCCTCTTCGGGGCAACTTAGGGTTCGTTGCCTTTTCGGGGCAACCTAGGATTTGTTGTCTCTTTGGGGCAACTTAGAATCATTCCTATCTACTGGCTGTCAAGCAGTTCAGCTCGGGAGTTCCTGAGCTGCTGCTTCAACGCTGCACCATCCGCCGGAAGTCACAAATTAAATATTCTTAGTGATTGAATATTCATCTTAGGTGGGATAGTTATACCGTTTTGTTTTATTTATTTGAGAATATTTTTCTTTTCATGCTCAAGTATGTCTCTTAACCGCTACATACAAACAAAAATTCAGAACATTCTTTAAACAGATTTACTGGAAAGGACAACAGAATTAAATTACATAAAACTTGGAAATGTTAAATTCAATTACTAGGTTTGGTTATACACAGTTTGTTTTAATCTTCTTGCTAACTACCTACTGATTAACTGCATCTTCCTGATGAAGAATATACTGTATTTTGAAAAAGGTATGCAAATTCCCTACATATGAACAAACTATCATTTCAAGATTTGGTATCCTATAATTGGTATCCTTAAAACATTAGTTAATGCATCAGTACAGAAAAGATTGAGAAGTAGAAATAGAACATGTATGAATTTGATTACAGAAAGACAGTTACCTGCCATGCGGTCAGGCAAGAAGTACACATCAAATGTCCACAAGGTTCAATCTTCACATCTTTGTCATTTTCAGCACAAATTTTACAAAGCTGGAATGTGGAACCCATTTCGCAATATAATTCATACTGTTCCTGAAAAGGAATGACTGCAATGAAGAACCTCTGAAAATGATAATATACCTTTTCAGATTATAACTTCTACATCGCAACATATTCTAGTAAGACAAATTGCTACTGAAGATTTTTACATAATATTTAAATGTGTTATTGCTTTTTCAAATAAATACATATACAAAAAATCCATTGCTCATAAACAACCATAACAAACCACTCACATAGCCTTGCAGCACATTAACTAAAATAAGTTATTCTGACACAAATCTGTTGCATGAGAATCTGCTTCATCAGACAAATAAAGCATGATTTGGCTTTATTCAAACATTACCAGTAAGGACAGAATTTTAAGCAGAGAGTCAGAGAGAAAAAAATAACAATTCAACTACTATCTTTCAAATCCCATCCCAAAGTCTGCCATCAACTGCATCTATTAATGATAAAAAGACAGCAATTCATTCAAATTTGCCCTAATAGATTAATTCGGGTTTCAGAAAGTCCAAATACTTGTTGTGGTTTATGCTAAACTAACGCATTAAGCCGTTTAGAAGGGAACATTTTTCTGATATTTATTGGATTTGGTACTATTTAAATAAGTAACTGTTTTGGTAGTACAATTGTTATATTGATGGTAATACAAAGTCATGACAAGCGGCAGAAACTGCAGTGGTTAAAGAATATTTTCTCAGAATTTTTCCCTTGGAATTTTAAATAGAGATTTATTGCTGTCTCGTATCCATTGTTGAAATAAATACATTTAAATTTATGGGGGAAATACAAAATATAGATAAAAATCCAAAAATACTGTAAAAAAGTTAAATAGAACAATCCTTAAACTTTAAAAAATAGTGATAAACAACAGAAAATAGAGAATGGGTAAAGCCTAAACAAAATGATAAAAACAATTTAAAAATCTACCTGTCCCATTGTCATGGTTACTTTTCTGATGGTTAATTTTTTTCCATAGAAATAACAAATTCATTAAACTACTGTAATATGCTTCTGGTGATACATACTTAAAAGATATCTGAAGTATCTTGGGAAATCTTTTCTTATCATGTTTAGCTCTGTCAAAACTGGATTTTAAAATTAGACTTTTCATGGTCCTTCAGATGCGCTGAACTGCTGCCCCCAAAATCCTTTATCACTACAGCCATATATACATATTAATAAAATTAAAATCAATGAATATGAATAATATACAAGTAAATAACATATAATATACCTGTGTAACTTTTATATGATCATGTGGAATAGGTTCACATAGTCCTGTCAAATCAGGATTATAACTTCGCCCATCTGGATAAAGATAGCTGAAATTGAAATAAATGTTTTGCTCTTCATTTATATTACTCATTGAATATGTATTATTTATTTATTTATTACTTAGACTTAGATACCGCTTAACAGTGCTTTACAGCACTCTCTAAGCGGTTTACACAGTCAGCATATTGCCCCCAACAATCTGGGTACTCATTTTACCGACCGTGGAAGGATGGAAGGCTGAGTCAACCTTGAGCAGTGAGAATCGAACTGATGAACTTGATGGCTAGTGGCAGATGGCAGCAGAAATAGCCTGCAGTGCTGCTTTTAACCACTGCATCATCCTGGCTCTAGACGACGAGTGAACAGTTTTGCTTTTTCCATTATAAATAGTCTTCAGTTAATTATGGTAATTGGGACAAGCATCTCCATTGCTAAGTGATGTGGTTGTAAAGCTTGATGTTATATAAAACCTCTTAATGATGGCAGTTCTAGAGGTCTCAGTTGCCATTGTTCAGTAAGGACTATATGGGTTTTTAAGCAAGGATCTCACATGGCTATGAGTTATTGTCAGCCTGTGCATTGACTTTGCTTATGGAAGCTGGCAGGAAGTCACAATTTGCAATCACTTGACTGTGGATTATTGCAATGGTTGGAACTCTGGGCTGGTTGCTAAGTGCCTGGATCATGATTGTGTGACTGGGGAACTGCATTTGGCAGAATTTTGAGGACCAGTTGTAACTAACATTTATTCAACATTGTTGCAAGCTTGAACCATCATTAAATGAGTGGTACTGAAAGAAGACCACCTATATAAGTATTTCCTGCTAAAAATTCCCTTCCAGAAATGCCTTTCTTCATTGAAAGACCTATAATCTTAATGTCTTCCATATAGAACCTCTGCTAACTGCACCTAACTTTCCATTGCTGATCTTTCTAGTTCTGTTCCCCCTAATTGGGGACACAAGAAAAATTCTCAGTTGAATGCTTTAAAGGGAAATCAGATTTCACAATTATGACAATCAAATTAGATCAAGTATACTTTAACTTGCACCTGTTGTATTAGCAAACTATGACTTCTATATATAAAGTTATAATTTATACTCACAATCCTTCCCGGCTGCCATCAATTAGAGCTTGAAATAAAGGCTTATTGTGGGGTATAGTCTGTAAAATATTTCCATCACCAGTGACATAACCAATAGCCCACTGTCCAAGTCGAGTACAACTTAATCTGAAAATATAGCTGTAAAAACAAAGGAAATACTATAGTTAGTTAAAGAGTTAATAAAGACTATAAAAATAAATAAAATTAAAAAGGAGAAAGAATATTTAAACAGGTAATGTTAATTTACCAATATTTTCCACTTTGATTTTAAAAAGTGGATAAATAAAATCTTATGTTCACAGTTTTATGCAAACCTAAGTATTTCTTAATTTAGTTGTGATCAGACCCAGTGCTCAGCTGTAACTTAACTTTTGACTAACAATGTATTATAAAGATTAAAAACAGTTTCTTTAATGTCTAATAGTTCTACCATACTGTCGACTTCTCAATTTCTATCTCTGGCTGTTATTTTAAGTGCTTTTGCTTTGATATGGCTCGTCATGTCATTAGTTTTCCTATCACCATTGTTTGAAAATGACAACAGCACAAATGATTTTCTTTTTATAGAAAATCTAGTTGTTCTCAACAGACCTCTAGCTAGATACAATCAAGTTTCCCTCTGTTTCTAGATATTGTTCATGAAGATAATTATTCTGATTTTGAATTACTTCCTCCCAATCCTCCTGAACCAAATCATCTCTTATTGCAAAGTTTCTGGTTATAGTTCAATGTCATTAAATTATGAAATTTTCCAGTCATCCAGAAACATGACTAACTAGTGGCAACCTTTCATAATCTACTGAAGTAAATTGACAAAAAGTATTGAGTTCATTACCTTCCTGGTTTGGTGCTATATTTCTGTAACCGTGCTTTAACTTCATCATAAGTCAGAAATGCCATATATCCAGGATGAGTCACAGCTAAGAAGTTCCAGTTTCTTAATATTGAACCCCAAGGCTAAGTATAAGTGAAATACATAAGATATGTATTTATATGCATATACTTAATATATTGTATTTTCACCTAAATTTCCTCTAAGAATAAAGAAAACATTTTCTGTAATACTTGCTACTTGTCCATCAAAGTTAACAACAACCTGTCAGTCAGTTACAGTGAAAAATAAGGCACTTTAATGTAATGTTCAGATTTAAAAAATAGCTTAGAAGTGTACAAAGAATTAAGAATTTGAATAGTACCACAATGGAAATAGTCCAAGGCTGAAACAACTCCATTTCAAACCCCAAACTAATGAAATACACAAGGTTTTTCTGCTTTTATTAAAATGATGAAAGCAGTTATTGCATTGCAAGTCCTTTGGCCTATTTTGAGAAAAAGATCAGAGCTTCTGTCATCTGCTGCTTTCATAAGGCTGCCATTCATCCCTTAACATTTATATCATTCCTAGATTAAACCAATTTTATATTTTGAATAAAAATTTAGAGTAATTAAAAATAAGAAATGAAAGCAGCACATGAAGAGAACGGAAACGGGATTTAATTTGTAACTTAATAAATTATGATTTAATAAGCCAAGATAATTGCTAGATAAATTCAGAATTAAAATTGAAACCTAAGTTTTCATGCGAATTCATTATTCTATTCATCTTTTAAAATTTGTATCCCTGTTTAATGTTACCTACAGAACTAGTAATACAGCATAATTACTTCTGCTATGAATAGCAGTAAATCTATATCTATAAATGTGGAAAACTGACTGACTGACTCATCCCCAGATCTTGAAAACTATAACAGCTACAAACATGAAATTTGGTAGATCTGTTCGTCTTGGCATCTAGGCGCTCACTAAGAAACAATTTTTTAAAATATTAATTTTTACATGAGTTATTTCAATTGTTTAATTCTGGAGACTGTGATTGGACAAAATATCGTTTGTTTCCTTTCTCCTTATTGGAGGACTTTCGCAGTGTCTCCTGATTGGAAGGCAGTCTGTTCTTTGATTTTGAATTAGCAGTGACACAAGTGGAGAGTTAGAGTACAATCCGAACAGTTTCGCTGGTAGTGGCCCGAGTCATGGCGGGGCAAGAAGCAGCAGGCCAGGTAAGTGCGGGGCTGGATAGCGGAGGGACGCCCCGGTATGGGTGGAGGAGGCGGGGGCGCCAATTTCCTGGCCCTGGTGGGGGAGGATTGCTCAGAGGAGCTGCCAAGAATGGCTGCTTTCCTTCGCCCCGAAGCGCCTCCGAAAATAGAGCCAGCTGCCTGTTAGGGTTATATGGGTTATGATCCCTTTAAACACCTGTTTGGTTTACAAAATGGCTGACTAGCTGAGTCATGCTGAGTCATGCTAATTGCTTAGAACCAGGATGATTATAAAAGCAGACTTGAGAGCACTCTCTACTCTCCTTCGATATTCTACAACTGCTTTGCTCCTGTGTTTGATC
>JANHFO010008066.1:4937-17579 GCA_032468095.1 Pareas carinatus | reverse complement strand
AGAGAGAGAGAGAGAGAGAGAGATGGAATGAGAGAAAGAAAGCGACAGAGAGAAACAGAATGAGAGGTAAAAGAAGGCCTTGGCCAAGCATGAGTGTTGCAAAGGCCACAGCTGGATTTTCCCCCCAATCCCCATTTTGAAATTTTTAGGCCTGCTGCTCCTATCCAGCCCCACACTCACCTGCCCTGCTGCTCAAAAAAGGCCTGCGGGGATTAGAGTGCTGTAATTGTGCTCTCGCAAAAAACTCAAAATCAAAAACAGGGTATGAAAGCTCTCCAATCAGGAGAAAGATAACAAACAATGTTGGACAATATTTTATCCAATCAGAACCCTCTACTCATCCAAAATTAAAAATTAAAAATAACTTGCTTAAAAATTAATATTTTGTAAAATCCTTTCTAAGTGAGGGTCTAGATACCAAGATGAACCTATGTACCAAATTTCATGTTTGTAGCTTGCATAGGTTTCGAGACCTGGTGATGAGTCAGTCAGTCAGTCTTTCGCGCTTATATATATATAGATTTATTCTTGTATGTTGAAATTTCCTATGATGTTTCATCTAGAATTTAGAATTAGAATTTTATTTCTATCCCTCCCTTCTCCCGAAGGACTCAGGGCAGCTTACAACCAATTTAAAATACATAATACATATACAATTTAAAATGTTATTAAGAAGAATTAGATCAAGCCTGTTACTAAGAATATTTAAGAGTCCCATCTAAAACCCCAAAAATTAAGAACAGGAGGACAAGGGCACAGCTAAGACAGACCCACCAGATGAAATAGGTGGGTCTTCAGGGCACATCTATAAATCTAATGTTTTTTTCTTCAAGTGTTCAAGTGTGATCTCTGACTATTCCTCCTCTTCATTAATGGACAAGGTACTTGCTTGATTAGTGAAAGTGAAATCTCACAATTGATCAAACATACATTGAGAAATGCAAGTTTGCAATTATAAGAGAATTAATTGATGAGATGAAATGTACAATCAATAATAGTGACTAGAATCAAGTTAAGTTTCTAGTAGTAAATATCTATCTAATGCGATCCAGTTTTGACTTATCCAGTTTTTCTAAGATTAGATATGCATCAATATTTTTTTATATAGCAACAAGCCTACTTTTAGACTTTTTTCAACATAGACAAATTTAGGAAACATGAAATCTAATTACAAGAAGAAATGAAAGGTGACAAACTGTTTTTAATCTATTGGATGCTCTAAGAAAGGGCTATAGGGCAAAGAGAATTCAAATAGTCCATTATCATTAAAACAATGTGTTGGTTGTTTTAGAAAGTACAAGTGACTATTTGGACTTAGAATTGCATAAATAAATTTTAAAAGAACCAGACTGGTAAATTATTGGAACAGAAAAGGATGTGAAACAAAATATGCCACAAGGAAATTAAATGAAGATTCTTTTCTTCACTGTCTTTCTGCTACCCTAGCTCATAACAAGCAACAAACATGCTTTAAATTCTTGGTTTATTTTCCCCCTTTTTTGAAATTCATATATTTGAAATGACTGGCATATTAATGCTTTTCGTAAGCAAATTTCCTCCAGTTGCTTGTTATGCTGTCTATGTGTGTCATGCAAATTCTCCACTGTGCTGTTATTAAGAACTAGTTTTTGATACCTGTGCTCCGCTATGGGGTTGTGAGGCCTGCACGGCCGTTTTGAGGCCAGCGTGACCTGTTGGGAAGGCCAGAGTAGCTTCTGAATGAGCCACGCTGGCCTGAGAAATGGCCATGCGGCCCTCCCAATGGGCTATGCTGGCCTCAGAAAAGGCCATTCGGAGGTCAGTGTGGCCCATTTTGAGGACCGCATGGCCATTTCTGAGGCCGGATAGAGTGGGGAGCCAGGAACCGGGCAGCGATCCAAGGCAGGCAGCCAGATAGGCCCCACGTAAGGTGGCACAGTGAAGACATGTTGTAATATAAATTATGTCATTGTGTTCATATACTGCATACTCCTAACACAATTAGCCTATAGCTTAAATGTAGTGGTTATGATGGTGTGCTTTGTGAAAAGTAATCAGGATCAGCCCAAGTACATAGCATGAGAAACGGCAACTATTTTGTAGACTAAATAAAGTGGAAAAATGAATCCTGTCATTTATTTCTCGCAAAGCATTTTGCTCCCAGGAAAGATCTCTTGTAATGCTAGAGGGAATTTAGAGCAGGCATATATTTAACATAGAAATGAAAAGCTGCAGGGAAGTAGGGGCAGGGATAGTGAATTTATCAATTTGCTGCTTTTGATAATATGATTGAAACCCCATCCTTCATTGTGTAATTGGAAAGAAAATTGATTTTAGAACCATGGATCTGCAAATGTTACCTGTAGTTTGAACCTGAAAGGAGACAAAGTAAATCCATATGAAAGAATCTAGCTTTTGAAAAACCCAATAAAATACTTTTAAAGTGTGATCTATATTTTAGTAACTTAAAGACAACCTTTAAATATTTCTTGTGCTTCTGCATAGTCAGAATAGTAAATTGATAACTTTGGCACAGTTTTTATTTAAAAGCTCAGCTTTCTCAATTCCTGGATAGCTACCCTCCCAGATGAAGAGGAATCATTAACCTAGGAAATTAAGCATAAAAGGACTGGGAAGTGTGTCTCTTGCTAAGTATAGCTGGATAAAAAGCTGCTGATTTGAGTCAGCTGGAGGTGGATTGCAAACAGCTGACCTAAGGAAGCATAAAATAATACATTCATCTTATTGGACAGTTTGTTCTACCACTAATTAAGAAAATCAGAATACAAGACTAAACCAGCTGAATGAGGTCAAAGATATGCACGCCTATATTTTTATATTACTTAATCAGGTATCCTTGGATTGTAGGTAGATAGGAGAGCAAATATTAATCTCTTCTTAGTTTCAAGTGTATTGTGTTTGCTACTAGAAGTAGTATTATAACCAACCAGTATTATAACCAACCAGTCATGGCTGTATCCACCTTGATTTTGTTAGTCATTTTCTAAAGCCATCCATATTGAATAGCTATCATACTGTATGAAAACAAAGATGTGTTGATAATTTTCTATCAGTTAGCTTCCTTGAATAGTCCTAAAAGAACTACCCAGATTTAATATTATACAATTTTAGAATTTTCTGTTATTAACTTTTTGTTAGTATTTTGTATTTTGTACCTAGGTTCATTTGTTTTGCCTTTCTGTATTTTGCCAGTTCTATACTATCATGTGCATTAGTTAGAAGTGTACATACATGCATGCAACTATTGTGACCAAACTATCAGTTTGCAAAGGCAATATGAGATTGGAAGTGTTATGCACAAACTATTTACACATTACTGCATTACTTAGGGGTATTATTGAGCACTGTATCGATAACTGATTTCTGTAAAGAAGGAACATGAACATTGAATCAGGATTATTTAAGATGTATAGAGTTAGAGACTATGGTTCTTCAACATATTTATCAGGTTGAAAGAATGCATATTATATCACTTCTTCTATGTACTTGCATAATTTAAACTGAACAAATAGGAAAGCAGGTTCTAAAACATGAGAATTCAAATTCAGCAGATGAACTAGGAGATATGAACCAGATTGATAAGGATCAATAATAGAACCTGGATCCGCTAGGAGGTAAAGTCAAGAACCTATCAGGATGGACAATGTAATCCTCCTGAAAAGTTCCCAAGAATCTTCACGACTTATAGAGAACTAAGCAATAACAAGCTTGATCTTGGATGATGCAAACCATCTATCAGACCGCTCAGCATATAAATGGGTTGTATCAGTTAAAACCCCTAAAAGACCTAAATTTTAGAGTGACTAAATTAGAGCCTTCAAATGTGAATTTAAAAAAAATCTTTGCATTGAAAAATATCAAATTAATTTCTGTACTCAGGAAGATACCTCATATTTTTGCCTTGCTCTTGGTAATACTTGGTTGCTCTTTGAAGTAAAAACATTTTGGATTATCAATTTTCTCTTTCTGCACCAAATCCCACAAGTATACATGTGCAAAGGAGATGCATTAGAAGAACAGATGCAAAAATTAGGAAAGAAGTCAAAGTGCTTCCGAGCAAAGGTTGTCCCTAGTTACATATTGGTAAGCTCTGAAAAAGAATCCTTGTTTACCTAGTAACATACTAAGTATGTTTTAAGATCAATTCCCCATGGAAAAGTAAAATTCTCATGAAGCTGTCTCATGCTTTGACTAGATATCTTTCTGATCCTAAAATGGCATATGTCTGTGTGCTCATCCTAGGTGTTGGATCTAGGATCGGGCCGGCCGATCCGGCTCTGCGCTGTCTGGGGCTGTTGGTCAAGCTGGTCAGGTGCTGGGGCCACTTTTTCCCCTCATGCTTGTTAAGAGCCAGACTACTCGGCGACTGTGTGTTTTCGCAGAGCGGATTGGCTGGAGCGGAAAGTTACTGCCCTTAAGAAGGGCTGGGGTTACTGTTGCCGTTGTTGGGCTATTCTGTTGCAGTTACGATCGTTCGCTGTGTGTGCTTCCTTTTGAATAAACACCTTATCGTAGTCCGCGAGTCCTGCCTATCTTTTCCGACGAACCCAACACTAGGCTTGCAAAATTATTCAAAGAGACATTCAAATTATGAGCCACGCACCTAGAAGATATTAACATTGTAAATCTATTTGTGTTTGTCTGGCCTGTCTTGTAAAATGTGTGAAGTCTAAGTCGCACAATCTAGTTTAGATATCCAAATGTCTGATGGTTGAGAAAGAGTTCAAAATGGAGTCCAAACTAAAAAAAAAAACATTTTGGGCGAAAACTTTCAATGACTTGCATGTCCAAACTGAAGAAAAGCTCTGTACGGGAAGAAGAGCTTTATGATTTCAAACAGCTATTTCAAGAGTATTGTGATGAGGGGAAAAAAACCTCATCATGAAAAGTCAGATTCCTTTGTTTATTTGCTTCAAGTCCATGTACAAAATTTGGAAGAATGGCATTGAAAATATATCCATGTTGACAGAATTTGGAGAGAGAGAAAGAGGGAGAGGGAGAGGGAAAGAGAAAGATGATATAAGGGGAGAATAAAACTACAATTTTTTTAAAAAAGTAGAAGCAAAACCAAAGTAGTAATCAAATTACAAGAAAGGGAGACTTAATGGGTAAAGCTTGGAATAACATTTATTCCAAGCTACAATTTAATACTGGAAATGGCACAACCAATAAGGAATATTTGATAATATGTATTGGTCATATAAAAAAATAATCAATGGAATGACTTAATAAGTTTTAATCATCAACATAAAGCACAAATATGGTACATTATGTTTCTTAGTTGTTTTTCATTATTTTGTGCTTTGTATTTTTAACTTTTAAAAGAATTGTTAAAAGCTTAAATAATAATAATACATGAAAGATATAAAAGTAGATAATTGAGGATTACTGAGAAGAGTGCAAATGATTTCATAAACTGATGGAAGATGAGAAGCTGGTGCAGCAGATATTTTAAAAACTGCAGGAATTTGCTTTAAAAACTACTAGAGGCATTAAGGATGTCAAGGTTCATATAGATAAATTGAAATGGAATTGTTGCTGGTATACATTGAAAACGGGCTATTAAAATGGAGTATGATCTTTCCACACAAGGGGCTAAAGGAAAAGTGCTCCCACAACCTATAGAAATACAGCAAGCTACCTAAGTACAAGCAATTTCACTAATGGTAACTATTGCTATCTGTCTGTTTATAACTAGGTGGACAAGGATACAGACTGCAATATCCTATATAAGTCCACAAAGCATTGATCAAGGTCCAGAGATGCTTCTAGAAATGTTCCAGAAAGGAAAGGGATTGGGAAAAGAGAGTTGAAAAGGATTTGTAGAATGGAAGAACAGCAAACTAGCAGGTTAAAGGGTCAGGCGTGCAAATTGGCAGGACAGGTTGTAAGAGAGGACCTCAAGAATCTTATTTGGGGAACCTAAAAAAAATGGGCATAAATATGGATTATTGGGATATAAAGCCATTAGACACTTGGTTAAGCAACTAACAAAATTTAAAGAGTAAAGCTCAGGGCAAGATAATATAGAAAATATATTAGATACTAAAGGAAGTTTTGCTTTTTTCTCAATAATTGCCAAAATGTTTTTATTGATTGATAATAATGCATATTAGTTTAATATTTTTATTTGATTATATCCCAATATCCCAGGATCCCATTTGCTGATCACTCATGTTGACTCAGAATTAAAGATCACATCAATATCAACCAGTTGTTCTTATATCAATACAGAAAAGGGGACAGGTGGATTTTTAAATTCCCTAATATGCATTACTTTACAATTTAGAAGACAGCAGTATAGTGATCTTAATCTTTTGACTCTAACATCGTGTTATTGTCATTGCTACATGGCAGACCCCATTCCCACACATTCAATTAATTATTAATCGACAGTTCATGTATATCACTTTTTCCAAATTTTTCTTGAGCTGCCTGCAGACCCCCTGGCCACTTGCACAGACCCCAAGGGGTCCCCAGACCACAGGTTGAAACCTCTGATCTAGATTCTAGAAGTATTACCAGAAATAATATGCATAAAACTGTTGAATTGGTTTTTAGTATGTTAGCATTTTTTAATCTCTACTAATCATCTAACTATTGGAGCCTGGAGCCTGTGATTGGCATAGAATGTAACTATGATGCCAACACGCTCTTGTTGAAAATTCGGAAACTATCAACTGCTTTCTTGTTGACTTTCCACTTGAAGAGAAAGATACTTTTCCTTTAAAAATATGCTTTTTCAGAGATATCATAGGGAAAAATACCTACAAAAGTTGTTAATTATAAATGAAGATGCTGAACCTGTGCCACTGGACAAATACCCCTGCTGTTTAAAATCATTTGAATAAATTAATTGAAAATTATGCCTAGAAATCCTTCAAGTTTTTGAGCCATTAATAAACCTTTCTTTTTTGTTGTTTCAGACTCTCACCTTCAAATGTCTTTTTCAAAAAAGCATTCAGCATGAATATTCTAGTCTGTAAGGCATTTTTATGTGAAGCATTTGCAGGAACTTATAGAAAAAAGGATCAAAACGTAGCATAATAAACTACTAAAATGGATATACACATAGTGTTGCTTTTCCCAGTATTTCACATGGGACTGAGTTTTAAATGTTTAGTTTTTCCTGTGCATGTTAATAGCTTATTAAATGTCACTAAGTTTCAAGGGTCTGTGTTTATTATTAAGAGCATTCCTTATTGAGATGGCAGCCTAAAAATTTTAAATATTTATGCCTGATTTCCAGGCCTGTCAGACTATTAAGCATAACAACAGAAACTTGTGATTTAGACTGGGACTTATGTGATGTGAATTGAAAGAGATGTAAAGGAAAAATAGTAGAATAAAGGTTAATAATGTATGATCATTCAAATTTTTCTGACTAACACTCCTAAGTAGCTACAAGGACTAGAATTACTTGTGCTTGGATTTAAGAACATCTGGAACGTAAAAAAAATGCTCATTACTATAATAGCTCCTACCCCTCATGGTCTAATACTGAAATTGCAGACCCTAACTAAAAAGTGCCATTCCTGATCTAAACCTTTGATAACTATTACTGCTTTATACAAAATTTCATCAATCAAGTTGCCATACTGCTTTCAAAGGGCATGCATAAGGCGAAACCTTTTATATGATTTTGTAATATGACACAGGAGATAATCTGCATCGCCTCTTCTGCATACAAGCTATATATGAAATAATATAAAGCATCAGCACTACTTTATGCGAACAGGTCCCAAGCACAGTAAATTTAATTAGCAGAGATGTTAATTACCTCAAGTGTTAAGAGACTTGAAGGAATGGAGGAAGCAAGTGAGTATAATTCTGTCAAGTTAATAGGGGAAAGTGCAATACTTTCAACAAAGAAAAACCAGGAAGAATATTCCTCACAATAAAGATAGAATCTTATAGGGAAAAATGTCTTTAGCTCAAGGCTGAGTTGTGGAGTTTTCGGTACTCTGAGCTTGGTTGCTTGCTTGCAGATATTTCATTATCCAACTGAGTAGCATCATTAATGGTGTGTGTGGAGCTTGCTTCCTTTTTTATACAGTACCTTGACCCACTGGTTAGATGAGCATGTTATTTTCTCATTGGTATTTCCTTGATTAAGCTGCTGTTTTCTGTTGGATTGTTTATCTGGAGTTAATATTATGCAATATTTGCTTATGCAAATATTGGCTCTCCTTATCAGTAGGTGGCTCTGAAGTGTACAAATGGGAATTCATGTGACCATGGTATTATCTGATGATTGTAAACACTTGCCAGTTGTGAAGCACTCAAATCTCAACCCTGTGATCACAGGAACATTGCAACAGTTGTAAACCTGAGGACTCATCATAATGTTACTTTTTTTAGTACCATCATCATTTCAAATGGTCACAAAACAGAACAGTTAACTACCTGCTATGAGATATGAATAAGTGTAATTATTATATTGAAAGCTGCTAAAAAATTTAAAGCTCTAGTTTTTATGTTGATCAATGATGATTTCAAACATTAAAACTAGATATAAGGAATCTGGTAATTGGGAGGTTTTGAGTACTAGTTCAGCATAATGATAAAATATAGCTGAATATTGGCAAGGAACATATAGGAACAGTGGAGTACAGGACCACAAACCTATTTAAATGATTATGGAAAGGACTTGAAGCATTTCCCAGATCTATCTCATTTTCAAGTGCTTGGTTAGAATTTAACAAGACATAGTTACAATGCCTCTTGCATAGGAAGGAAGGAAGGAAGGAAGGAAGGAAGGAAGGAAGGAAGGAAGGAAGGAAGGAAGGAAGGAAGGAAGGAAGGAAGGATAAAGTTGGGTTAATTAGGTAACTGTTTAAGAATAATTTCATTGTGTTAGGATTTGTCACTAAGAAATTGATTGACTAAAAAAATTAAATATCTGAGAAACTTATGCATTATTTTCTTTAAATTGACATATCAATGCAACAATTTGGTAAATCATTAGGTGTATTGCCAAACCAATGTTGAAAAATGTTGTTGTCTTGGAGTCTGGCTTGATTTAGAGTCATGCTAGAGAAGCAACAAGGGTTTTGCTCTATTTTGAGCGGTACCTCTTTTGTAATCTTTCCCTGAAAAGAATGCAACGAGAGCAATCTTGTGCTCTTGTCACAAGAGCACAAGATTACTTGGATTACTTCTTCTTGGATTGCTGTAGTTTGCTTTACTTGAAATTGCTCTTTAAAATCACCTATAAACTTGGATGATAATGTTAACTGCCTGTTTGCTTACTTTTTAATCATGATGCTGCCATATAAAAGCAGTGCTCCAGTGGTTAGTGCAATTAAGGTTGTGGGGTAATACCTATAAGACCTTATATGATTCATGGATTGGTTATCTTTGGCATTGTCTATCTATTCTAGTTACTTTGTCAGCTCAGTGCAGGTTAATAGTGTCTGGTAAAGTTTTTTTCCCATCAAAACGGAACACAAAGGTTGGCATTCCCTCCTTTCGAACTGCTTGTCTCAAAAGGTAAGAGTGGACCCCATTCTTATGGCCTTCCTGAACTGGCTAACCCTTGTCCTTCCAGAAGTCTTTGAAGATTGAATAGCTTCAGGAATAAAAGCTGAAATATGCTGTTGCTAATTGATTTTATTGCATTCTCCTACTTACCATTCTGGGAGTTGAGGTTTATGCTCTTACCATTGCCAAGGTTGAGAAATACTGCTCTAGAGAGAATAATTAATACAACTATCACCACCAACACTTTGTGTATACTTCCAAAAGAATTATTATTATAAAAGAATAATAATCTTGCTTATATTAAGAATGTTTTATCTATGTTATGATTTTGTTACTGGTTGATTTTTGTAAGAATTTCTTAAAAATCTGTTTCAAGATTTGCTGTACTTTTAGACAGGAGTGTCTTCACTGTATATTAAAATGGTACGTACAACTTAGCCAGAGTTTTCAGTGCCATTCTCCCAAATATCCCACAATCTTTAAACAATTTTGCAATAGAGTTCAATCAGAGTCACTTTTATTTTATTTTAAAGGCTGCTAGTCCTGTTCTGAATATTGCCCATCACTAATGAATATCCTCATGCTGACTTCTAAAGTTTAATTATAGTAACTTCTAATCAAGATGGTGAAATAAACTTCTCATCCAATTTGCTTTTTATGAAGTTGATTACCACTAGCAGGATTTGGGTAATTTAATTTATTGTATAGAATCTACAATACATAAATATTTCTCATTTTCAAAAAGAAAAAAAGTGAGGTTTAATATTTATCACTATCCATAGCAGATGCAAAGAGCCCACATGGACCTTCACAAAATATGTTATTAATGTGGACATTATCTTTTTGTCACCACTAATAAAATTTTATCAGAAATCCACACATACAAAACAATATTTAATTGTGGTGGTTATATTGCTGGTTGGTAAGTTTTAGAATTAAGGCTTTAAAATTAACGTAGTGTTTAGAGTGCTGCACATATGCCTGGTGGCATTTTCCAAAGTTTTAAGGACAGCAGGATAAATGTTATAGTGATAACTCTTAAAGGCATACCAAACGCAAATGTATGTGTGTACTTTTGTGTCTAGTTCAGTTTTCCTTGTGATGTGAAGAACACATATGTCCATTGAAATTTCGAGTCTGTAATTATATGCTACGCTTTGAAACAAAACAAAAAAGAGTATAAGGCATCTGCTTGCAAAAAAAATAATCATATAAAATTCATACCTTACTATTCATAATTAAAAACACATTTATGTTTTTTTTCAAATTTCACCTCAAATACAGAAAAAAACATATAATTAAAACACTTAAAGTTGAAAAAAATATTTCCCTAGTGATCAGTGTACAGTATGTAAGCAGATTATTCCATTTGATCCTATGCATTATTTTTATTTATTTATTATTTAGACTTATATACTGCTTAACAGTGTTTTTCAGCACTCTCTAAGCGATTTACAGAAATCAGCATATTGCCCTCAACAATCTGGGTCCTCATTTCACCGACCTCGGAAGGATGGAAGGCTGAGTCAACATTGAGCCAGTGAGAATCGAACTGCTGAACTTTTGATGGCTAATTGGCAATAACTCTGAAAGAAGTGCAAATGATAGCTTGCAATTACAGATACATGCTGTGCATCTCAGTCTCTAATGTACATGTCCTTCATGATGACATAATGGCATTTATAAAAGTGCAACAGAAACAGTCTCAAGTGGCTTGGACAAGGTCAAACAGCAGCTTGGCACTTCAAGCTCTTCTTAAAAACATTCTATTTATTCAGAAGACTACAATGCATTTGATTACCATCAATCATATTTATCTGTCCAGAGCTCAGATGCTCCAAGTCCCTAAGCTCAGGATCTTGATAGAAATTTAATTAAGAGATGTTATTAATCATATGCACAAAACCTGATTTGCAAATTGTCCCCTAATGCATAACTTCTTAAACTCAATGACCTGAAATATTTCTTAGGTAGTAGTACACAGTAATGGCTTAGGGCACGATAATTTTGCCATACAGGAATGGATGTTAGGCAACTATGATTACATTTATGAGCAAGTGATCCACACCAAAATTCTCTGGCAGAATGGTGTCTGTCTGATTAATGTGGTCTCGGTTTTCTATGCCATATTATTTTTGATGCTTTTTTAAACTTTAAAATACAAATTTTAAAAAAGGAAAAACAGCACCAACTAAAAAGAAAAAAAGATAGATGTATAAAAAGAAGAAAAACACCATAAGCATACATTTCCCTCCTAGTTGAATACTGATACATGTATTTCAAGAATAATAATTCCCCACGCACACCTTGTGAAATAGGCCCACAGTTTATGAACTGTTACAACTCTACTTACCCAACCAATTTGATCTGACATCTGTCTACTATATAAAAGTCTATGAAGATTCTCAGTCATTCAGGTCACCCAAAGGTGCTTTTTCGAAAGGCAACTGGACTTTGTTTTTCCTTGAAGACACTTTGCTTCTCATCTAAGAAGTCCATCAGCTCTGAGTCAGGAAAAACAAAGTCTTCAAAAAGGAAAGAAAGAAAGAAAGAGAGACAGAGACAGAGACAGAGAGAGAGAGAGAGGGCGCGGGAGAGAGCAGGAGAGAGCAGTTGCGTTTTGAAAAAACATCCTTCGGATAAAAAAGCATAATTAACAGGTAAATCCAATAATAGAATTATATTTCAAAGCCCTCTGTTAACAACGTTCTCTACATGGGGCTCCCCTTGAATTGTATCCAGAGGCTGCAGTTAGTCTAGAATGTGGCCGCGTGGGGGATCATGGGGGTCTGGGGATATTCCCATGTGACCCCCATCCTGCACGAGTTGCACTGTCTTCCAGTGGCCTTCCGGGTGCGCTTCAAGGTACTAATTACATTCTTCAAAGCGCTCCATGGCATAGGGCCCGGGTATCTGCAAGAGTGCCTGCTGCCGACTATTACCTCCCACAGATGGATGCGATCCCACAGGATGGATCTCGTCCGGGTGCCGTCAGCCAGATAATGCCGGCTGGCGGCCCCCAGGGGTAGAGCCTTTTCTGTGGCAGCGCCAACCCTATGGAATGAGCTCCCTCCGGAGATTTGCTTGATAACTGATCTCTGGGCCTTCCGCCGCGCCCTTAAGACCTATCTTTTTATTCAGGCGGGGCTGGCCTGACCC
>JANHFO010008064.1:91999-105146 GCA_032468095.1 Pareas carinatus | reverse complement strand
GCGCGGCTGCATTCTGGACTAGCTGCAGTCTCCAGATGCACCCCAAGGGGAGCCCCATGTAGAGAGCATTGCAGTAGACATGTGGAAGGAAGGCTATGTGGCAGCCATAGGAATATGTAAGAGGTGTTCAATAGTTGGAGATGGTGGAATGGAATGAAAAGGGTGCCTTTAGTTGCTTTAGAATGTGCAAGAGGCACTGTGGGGACAGCAGATGGGGTTAGGGATGCAGAATGGGAAGGGTTGCTGCAGGGGTCAGGGAAGGCATGCAGGGGAGTTTATGAGGGTATGGTAGAAGTGTTGTGCAGATCAAGAAAGTTATTTGGGGGTGTTGCAGACCAGGAAGGTGTGTTTGTGTATTAGGGTGCAGATCAGGGAGGTTGTGTGGGTCTGCGCAAGAGGTGCTGCATGGGTTGTGAAAGCCATGTGGGAAGGCAATACAGGGACTGGCATGAGTCAGTGGAATGCACAAAGGACTGGCATGGACAGGGATTCCTTTCTCCTTTTTCTTCCCTTCTTCCCTTCCTTTTCTTCCTCCCTACCTCTGTCCTTTCCTCTTCCCTTCTCTTCTTTTCCATTTTTCAGCAGGCAGATAGCTTGCTACTGCTGGCTAGAGGAAGGACAGATTGGGAAACTGTACCACAAAATGTTAAAAATGAAAATTTTGTGATCACAGCAATAGTACAGTCCCGGATTTGGGACACATTCTATAATTCAGCCCATTTGAAGCAACTTGGTTAACAAATTGTTGCCCTATGGTGTACCATTTCTCCCAGTTGTCCTTCCCAGTAAAGACAACAAGTCTTTTTAGTAGCATTAGTTAAAATGTTTTTATCTATAACTGTCATCTATAGATTTTTTAGTCAAGCTCTGGTGGCTCTACTACAATGGATTCAGCATATTCCGGTATATACCATATTACATCAATTATAAGACACCACTGATTGTAAGACACTCTCTTATAGCTATAAATAAAAAAATAAAAAAGTGAAAAAATAAAAAATGCCCTTTACCCTGGTCATCGGATATAGGACACACCATGAATACAGAGACACCAAAATTATGAAAAAATGTGTATTATAATCAATGCAATATGGTAAGTGATTTGGCACAAAGAAAATACTTTATTTTTCCAATATTCCTAAAATATTCATTAAAACCTTCTGTAGAGTACTACAGAATCAAATAATCAAAGAAAGTTTCCTTAATTGTAAGAATCATGCAGAATATTTTTCTCCATTCTGTAATTCATTAAGATACTTTTGATATACTTGTTTGATATACTTTTTGATGCTCTACAAATGACACATTTTCCAGTATCATTAAAGTCTTGGGCATCATGTGAACTGTGCTCTTGAGGTAGATGGATAACATAAAATCGACAGTGATTGCCAATCTAAATTAATACCATACTCAATTAATGTTACACTGAATATACACCATGTTATTATTTATTCTACCTGTTTGGAAGCATTGGGGGACATCACAGAATTCCCACTTCAATTTGTTATTCACATTGACAAAGCACCAGGGTTTGTCATCACCATCTGGATTCCTAAAGGAGAGAAGTTTCAAGATTCACCTGTCAGAAGAATGGAATTTCAGAAAAGAAGTTATTAATTGAAGAACTGATAAGCAGTGGAACTGAACAATGTTCACACTGAAATATCAAGTCATTCAAGGACCAAGAAGACAAACATGATTAATAATGGCATCCTCACAGTTTAATGTACTTAACCTACTAATAATATTGTGCCAATGCCTAAGCTTACTTTTTATGCTTTTATAGCCATACTGTCAGCATTCATTCTTTAGGAAAGTACTTGACTATAAAAAGCATTACCCAAAGTAGCAATTATTCCTATGGTGAGATCAAATATTTCTGATATTTTTCTGTAAATATGAATAAATTAATTGCACTAATCTACTGTACTGCTATTTCATCATTGTTCACAGGAACAACCTATCCTGCATTACACTGACACAGGGTTATACAATGTGGTGTCAAGGTATTCTCACTTGTCAACCATGAGGTTCTTTTGGCATCTCAACTGATTTTAAATGAAATTGCAAACTTTCAGGCTTAACATCCATTCTTAAATTTAAAAATGGCAACAACATCTAGAAAAAAGAGATGGGAAAGATGGAGAGCATTCCAGGGTCTTCTTGTAAATACTTTGTGACTTGTTTTTTGGGTAAGAAAACTTATTAATGACTGAGTTAAGGATGTCCTCAGAACACAGCCAACGACTATTTCTTATTTAGTAATATTTGGTTTGAGATGGAGGCATAAATAAGAATAATATGCATGGAATTGGGCTTTTTTTGTATACATTGAATACCTGCAGAAGTTATGATCACCAAGACCATAATTGTCCACATGTTCCATAAATGCATTATAACTACTGTCCAAAAGAAAATGAGAATTCCAGTGAAGGCATCTTTTCTGGAGGACTGTTTGGCTAACATTTCCTCTGTATGTGTGGCCATTTTCTTCAAAGCAGTCTTCAGCCCCTAAAACAAGATTGTTATGTTTTGAAAGATCTTTTTGTTTTATTTTGCTTGATTGTTCCGACATTTCTCTCTCTCTCTCCATTCTTAGATGCATGAACCAAACAGAATCTGAGAATGATGGATTCAAAAATATGAATTCTACACAGATTAGATTTAATCAAAAATACCTAAGTTGGATATTCTGAATATATTTTTTACATCGTGATGATCATGCTCAAAATGGGGCTCAAATCAATTTTATATGTAAAAGTGTCCAACACAAGAATATTATTTGGTACTTCATAAACTTCTAGCAAACCATTACAATGATCCAAGGATAATTTACCCATCATAACCCCTATAGTATAGGCAGTTCTCAACTTACAACAGTTCATTTAGCAACTGTGCAAAGTTACAATGGCACTGAAAAAAGTGACTTATGACCCTTGCCCCCCACCTTTGCAACCGTTGCAGCATACCTTTGGTCACATGATCAAAATTTGAATACTTGGCAATTGATTCATATTTATGACCGTTGCGGTATCCTAGGGTCATGTGATCAGCTTTTGTGAGCTTCTGACAAGCGAAGTCGATGGGGGAAGTCCGATTCACTTAACAAACACGTTACTAACTTAACAACTGCAATGATTCACTTAACAATGGTGACATGAAAGGTCGTAAAATGGTGCAAAACTCACTTAACAAATATTTCACTTAGCAGCATAAATTTTGGTCTGAATTGTGGTCGTAAGTCGAGGACTACCTATAGTTATGACACAATTGCAAAACACTGAGAATTCTCTTACCTAGTTCACAAAATTTTCCTCTGAAACCTTCAGGGCATATGCAGCTGAATTTGAACCTTAAACGATGCCTCTGACAAGTGCCTCCATTTTTACAAGGATTTGGTTGACAAGCTGAGGATGCTAGCATTCAAGAATTAATTAGAATATTGTATTTAAATGAGATTAATAGCTTGCTCAAACAATGTAAGAAGCTATTCATTCAAGGACATTTTTATACACGCAAACAGAAAGATAGGTGGAATTACTTCTAAAATATCCTAAATCACTTTTGCTCTGTCTCTATGAGCTCATTGGTACTTATAATAAATTTTCATCACAAACACACAAAGAGGATAAGAGGACTTAATATGAGGAAAATATAAAGTTTCCCCAACCTAATGTCTATAGGCGCATTAAGAAACAACTTTAGAATGAAAAGATTTTGATTTTAGAGGATAATTTAGAGAAAAATAGCAGTGATTCTTCTTTACACAATTCATAGAATGCACCAGTGATAGATGTAATACAAGAAATTGGTGACTAGTCTCACCTTTTTCACATAATGGTGGTTTATATGGATATCTGCAACTGCATTGATAATAAGGTGCTCTTAATGTAATTAGACAGTTTCCTTGATTGCAGTTGATTCTCTGGCATTTATTTTTCACTATAGTGTATAATAACAGTAAAAAGGAAGTTAGATAGATTTTTCAAGTTTTGAAGATTTGCTAAAAACAGACTTTATATAATATAAAGATTGACAATAGAGATACACAAAGGTGCAATTTTGCTCTAATTCTTGGTGAAAGTTTCAGGTACAGAGTTGTAAAGCAGTAGATACATACAATTCATACTCTTTCATCCTTCGGTAGATATGAAAATGTTCATGAACTTGAAGGAAAAAAGCAACATCGCAGAGCTACAAATATCACCATACAGTTGTATTTTAAACATTTCTACTTTGTCCTATACATAAATAATATGGATTTGCATGGCTCATGTTTATATTATAAACAAAATTTCTAGGCAATATTAATTATACTAAGTTGCAAAAGTGTTGGAATCAGTATCACAAAATAAAATATCAAAGAGAGAAAAAATGAATACATAGAATAAGTTGATTTTATTCCTGTGTTTAACTTGGCTAAAAGCTGGTTTATAGTTTAGTTTCCTGGATTAAGTTTTCATTATGAATGTAAACATTAATTTATAATTTAGAAAAACTCTGAAATTGTTTCATATAGCTGCTATACGAGGATATCGAAAAAGATAGCAGTTTTTCTAATCTTCTTCAAAATATTTTAAAATGAGAAGTCTCAGAATTCCAAGCTAGCATGGTCAAGAACAATTGGAGGGTAGAAAAGCTGGATACAGATATTTCACAGTCAAGTAATTAATTTTGTTTTGATTTATATTATTAGTTATTCTGAGCAGTGAGATGTTATGCTCTTTTAGAGATTAATGCTCAGTCAGTAATAATCTTGCACAATTTTTCTGCCGTTAAAGGTGCAAAGAGTAAGGAAGGTGAGCATGATGGAAATATGAAGATATCATTACCTAAGCAAAAGGAGCTGAAACATTTTTTTTAAGTCCCAGAACAAGATAACATTCAGACGTGAATCAGGTAGATGCTCCCCCAATTAATTGAACTATAAGGAATTGAAAGAGTTACAGCATATTCAGATTTGCAAGATTCTGTTACTATATAGCTAATGTTAATAAAAGTATTTTCAGATAAATTGAAATTGATTCCATGGTTTGCCTACCTAATAGGACTGAGATCAGGTTGTTATTCCTTGTACATATATACAGTATGTCCCTATTCTACTACAATTTCTTTAATGAACTGAATTTGAAAAACCCATTCTAAACAGAGAGTTGGTTTACAGATGTTAAATGCTAATAATGGAAGTAAGGTAAATATTAAAATATGTTTAATAGTTTTATGTTTAAAATCTGCTTAGTACTAACTAGGCATCCCTAGTTTGCAGATAATCTAACATCATTTAATAAATGTATTTAGCTATTATTATTGGATTTGCAGCCCAAATAGTTTAATTAATTTTAAATTGTTTTAAATTTGATATTGTGTGGTTTTAAATGGCTGTACACCGCCCTGGGTCCTTCGGGAGGAGGGTGGTATATAAATCGAAATAAATAAAAATAAATAAATAAATAGAGAAAGTTTCTGGTGAACCCCAAATTCTTTTTTAATTTTCTTCCATATCTTTCCTTTTAATTTGGATAAGCAGAAAGGAAAGTGAAACAGGCAAATAAAGAAATAAATGCTCCACTTCCAGCAGATGGTGTAGCAGAGAAGCAGCAGGCTCCGGAAGCTCCCGAGTTGAACTGCTTGATGGCTAGTAGATTGGGATGGTTCCGATCCAGGAGCTGAACCGTAAGTTGCCCTGAAGAGGCAATGAAGATGAACGGATGTTCTGCGATCTCAGGGAAGGTGATCACTGTCCTGGGATCGGGAAGGAACCCCTCAAAGGTCTATGAAGCAGGGTTGTGGAGACGCAGCATGTAGTCACAGAGGACCAGAGAAGGAAAATATTAAGCGGTTTGAAAATCAAACCACAAAAAGGCACAAACTGGCATACAGACACCTGGGTGAGTGTTAAAGAATTTTCTATCAAAAAGTCTACCTGATTAAAGAGAAGATTTAAAAAAGAGGGATTACCTGGAAAGAGGGGAAAAGTAGCGACTAAATACAGAAGGGTTTAAGGATGATCTTAAATATTTGAACTGAAATTTATTTATTTATTTATTAAATTTTATTTATATCCCACTCATCTCCCGAAGGACTCAGGGTGGCTTATAGGCAATTTAAAAGCACAAACAAATACATGTACATTAAGAACGTATTAAAATAATTAAATAGGCCTAATTAAATTACATTTAAAAAGGAAGCAATAAAATAATATCCCAAACGAATTTAAAATTAGATGCAGGAGGACAAGGCGCGGCTATTCCAAGCTCACTTGCTGAAACAGATGGGTCTTCAGGGCACGGCGGAATGTCCAAAGGTCAGCGATCACTCGTATAGCAGGGAAGAGGTCGTTCCAGAGGGTGGGTGCCGCCATAGAGAAGGCTCTCCCCCTGTGGGAACTAACGGGTCGGCGGGAGGTATCGATGGGCCGAATGCAGTCCTGCAAATAACTGGGCCCTATGCCATGGAACGCTTTAAAGATGGTTACCAACACCTTGAAATGCACCCGAGAGACCACCAGCAGCCAGTGCAGCTCGCTCAGGAGAGGAGTTATGTGGGTACGCCCACTCACCCCAGAAATCCCCTGCGTGCCTGCATTCTGAACTAGCTGGAGTCTCCGGGTGCATTTCAAGGAAAGCCCCATGTAGAGAGCTTTGCAATAGTCCAGACAGGAAGTGATGAGGGCATGAATGACTGTTCGTAGGGAGTCCCAATCAAGAAAGTGGCACAACTGCTGAATCAGGCAAACCTAATAGAAGGCCTCCCTGACGACGGCTGCCACATGATGTTCCATGAACAGTCGCACATCCAGGTGGACCCCCAAATTGTGCGCCCTTTCCGTGGGGGCCAATGTTTCACCCCCAATGGCCAGCGTTGGTTCAAGCTGGCCATATTGGGATGCCGGTAACCACAGCCACTCAGTCTTGGAGGGGTTGAGCCTGAGTTTGTTCTTCCCCATAAAGAGGTTTGTTTGGTTTTAGCTTAAGATATCACATGAACCCAGCCACTGTCATTGATATGCTTAGTGTTATGTGTGGAACTGATTAACAGATGTCATGGAGAAAAAAAACTTGATGTGTTCTTCAATATTCCAGAGTACAGAACATGCAGTCATAGATAGGACTATAGATCTAGTTAAATGTTAGAAAAAAGCATTTCCTCAGTCTACAATCGAACTAATTATCCAGGCAGGTGGTGGGCTTCTCTTCATGGAGGTTCTTAAGCAAATGCTGGACAGCCATCTGCCGGGAATGTTTTAATTTGGATCCCTGCCCTGAGCAGCGGGTTGGATTGAGGGCTTAAATGACCCCTGCCAACTCTTGCTTCTGACCTTTTACTTACAAAGCTCGTATTTTGCCACTGAACTCTAGCCATGTGCCTTCTGTGGCTCTTATTCATTGGAAGTAAAAAAAAGGACTTCTCAAGCATCCTTTCCAATTCACAGATAAGAACTTAAAAACAAAAGGCAATTTATGCAGTGGGGTGTGGACATGATGGAAGCAAGGATGGTTGGAATGATAGAAAATATAAGAACTAGAAACTGTGCTAGTGGAAACTAGATTTAGCTACATTGTCTTTTCCTATCTTATGCATCTAATTTCTTTTGCTTATTATTTATTAATACTCCTCTATATTTTACAAAGTTTGCCTATTCTGAAAAGGAGCATCATATATATATATAGGAATGTAGAAATGGGAACTTTCGTCACAGGTTTTCCAGGGAGGATAAATAAATACCATAGGCCTGGGGTCTTTTTCAGCTGAAAAGCAGCTGAAGGTTCATTTGAGCTGTCTTCCTATTCTTTTCATATCCTCCCTTGACAACTTATAGTAGTTGTCTTGACCCCTTGTAGTTAGTGGCCCAGTAAAGGATGTGTGTAGGAAAGATCCAGTATTTATAGAACTCTTAGTGGTGTATTTTAACTGATACACTTATTAACATTTCAAATACTGAATGTATGCTTGTTTACTTCCTGCCCCAAAGCTATGCATATGCAGTACTGCCTACAGTAGTCACCAGTCTTCTTCCAAACTAAGTTTGTTGTCAAGCTAGAAAGAATAGAAAACAGTGTGCAACTAGCTTAATCGTTGGACAATCCAGAAGGTACAATTTTCATAAAGAGGGTAAAAAGCACGTGTAACATTCAATATAAAGGTATCTGGACATGGCAGATCTGTCATGAATGCCAACTTACATCTGCAATTTGAAAGCCAGGTAACTCTATGCCTTTTGAGACAACAGTTAAGCCAAATATTTGACTGATTATTTAATTAGCCACAATGGGGGGAAATGGAGCTCCAAATTTAAAAAAAATCTACCGAATACATTTTAGTGAAGAATTGTAGTTCAGCAATTCCTGGAAGGCATAAGGCCAAGGTTGGGAGCTCAAACATATCACCAATAATGAGATCCATGGGAGATCTCATTATTTATGATATCAAATACTGTAGATGATAGTTAAGAGGCAAAATATGCTCATGTTCAAGATATTTCTCTATCTGTTACCTCTGGAAGGATATGCATTACCAAGTCTAATTTTGTCTTCAGCCTCCTTTTTGGGTATTTATAAATATCTCAGAAAAATTTACACTTCTTAAAAAGTTTAGTTTAGGGTTTTTTTTAGTTTAATAAAGCAAAGCAAAGCAAAATCTCAAAGGATAACAATAAATCTTGAAGATCACATCATCTTCAAATCCTAAGGAACATCCAGTCAAATGTCTGCGCTCTCTTTGAATACATATTCCATATCATATAACACATCATTTTAGTATCTTCTCTTGTTTTAAAAAAATGTGGCACAAATGATCCATTTTTATAAAGGAAATCTCAAGCAGCCTTCAGTGTATAGAAATAATGATATAGGGAAGAGGGCTGAATCTGGACCAATGTTAGCTATTTTTACATTAGTTATTACTATCCTATTAAATACGTACCGCACATTTCATTACAGAGAGATGTATCTAAATAACTATTTTCCCTATGAATAATTTCACACATATTGCCACCAATTGCAATCACTAGGTTATAATGATTATGTATGATGAAACAGTCTTTAAAAGACATAATTTATTATTTCACAGTACATATAACAGATCTATTAAGAAATATTACTCAATCAGCAATTGAAAGTGAACTGATTTATTAGACAGAATAATTGAAAAGCACTGTTTTAAATGACCTAGATGACAGAGAATAACATACCAAAATTAAAATGCACTGGACCAGGAAGTGTTAAACAGATCATTAACATTATGGAAAATAATTTCTGCTGTTCTCACATAATTCACTGAATGTATTTCCAACGCCACTCCATATTTCCCCCTCATATCAAACAAATTTCAAAAGGTACTGAAATCAAAAGTTAGAAGAATTTTCCTGATTTATAATTGACTTCAAACGAGTATTAAATTAACACACATACACAGTAGCAGCAGTTATCACACCGTGGTTGCTAGTTTAGTACAGTGGGTTCAATGCTTATTGATTATACCCCACCTAGTGCACAGGAGGGGATGTTAAGTACTTGCTTCAAATTCCTGACTCTTGCCTCTCAGCCTCATTAGATGACTTCTGAAAGAATGGAAACATTTAGGTTTGCTAGCTTATCTGTAACAGGAAAGGACAGTCCATAACACACACACACACAATTACAGGTGTTATATACTTTAGGGTTTAAAGTTTTTATAATACAAACTCTATATATTGCTATTCAGAAAGAGACTTGGTGTGATTTGTTCCTTACAATTTTAACAAAGACTTTTGATGAGGAAGCCACAGCAAAAGAAACAACAAAGTTTGCCATAATGTGCTTTCAAAAACAGCCATGACATTCTGGCTACTGTAGTGAAATACAAACATCCTTTTGCAATGTAGCAAAGTGGTGCTAAACAATTAAAAGACTGAAAAGGATCAAGAAGAATAATTTGGAATATCAATGAAAAGATCTGTTTTAAAAAGAGTCAAAGATCAACTGCACTGATTGTCTTTTATCTTAATATCTACGCAGCCATAATTGATTAGCAAAATCTGATTCATAAACTTGCTGCATCAAAATCCCTACCAACATGCATATGTGTGTGCGTGTTTGTGTGTGTGTGCCTTTCTCATCTATATCTACTTCTACCTACCTACCTACTTTTCTATATATATCTTTATATCTCTGTCACAAGATGAACTTACAGAACTGGCAAATTATTGCGGCAGAGGAACAACAGCTGAAAAATAGGATAAATACACAAGCCTCAGCTATCTTAGGGCATCTCCATACTGTCCCAATTTTTCATCCCCAATCCTCAAAAGCAGGTTCTGCCAACTTTACAAAGCACAAGCAGAGTAAACAGTCACTGCCCTTGAATAAAATACGTTCTCCCTTCCCCCACAAAATGATAAAACAAAGTTTACATAACCCTCCACATACATTTGTCTTATAAAATAGTCTTGAGGGGATATTCTGAAGGGGAGGCACTCGACTATCAAGTTGCCTTTCTCTTCCAAAGATCTGTAAAGACTGTTGAAGTTCAACCAATGGGAGGATGTTTGAGGCTCTGCAGAAGCTTAATAAAGTTGTAGCATTTTAAAGAAAATGTTATGTTTATAGCGGTTTCAAACATACTCTAGTTGAGCTAGAAATAAATTGGCTTAGTTCTCAAGCCTAGCCAAGAATATAGTAGCACAGATGTTCAGAAGTGCTTTCAAACTGGAGCAATATTCTTGTCAGGAAGTTTCTTTAGCCTATTTGATTTATTTATTTATACGACTTATATGGCGAAATAGTAACTCTGGGCAGCAAAGTTAAAACAACACAGCCATGACACCTGAGGTTAAAACAATAAACCCAAGTCATAAAAGCAGCATTACCAGCAAAGCTCATCTAACCTCCTAGCCCAAATGCCTGGGGAAACAGCCTGGTCTTTGGTGCCGTACAAAAAAGCTAATAGGGTTGGAGGCATCTAGGCCTCTGCAGGGATGCTGTTTCACAGGACAGGCACTGCCAGATGGAAGGCATAGCTCCTGGGCCCAAAAAAGATGACACCACTTGATGAAAGGGACTTGGAGTGCATTCTCTCTGTCGGATCAGGTGGGGTATGCAGAAACAAGAGGTGGTCCTGCAAACAGCAAATGTAGAGCTTTACAGGCAACAGCTAGCACCAAGCATCATACACAGTATCTCAGAGCAGTGCAGCTGCTGAAAATTCAAGGGCAATCTCATATAGACCATGGGTCATTGTGGTCCAAGAATGGGTATACCCAGAGATCTCCAACCTTGGTCTCTTTAAGGCTTGGGGACTTCAACTCCCAGAATTCCTCAGCCAGCTATGCTATGCTATGCTGGCTGAGGAATTCCTTGGAATTGAAGTCCACAAGTCTTAAATGGACCAAGGTTGGAGGCCTCTGTTTTCATCCATCACTGGGTTTATTTTAAAACATAGCACAGTTAAAAAAAAGCCCAATGCCCTTGTCAAAAACAAAAGCTAGTAAATCTCAAGAGAAGTCAATAGTATTAAGGCTTGTCCAGCATCTGGAAAGTGGCAAAGTTTATCATTTCAAATTGAAGACAATTCTACACTGACGTAGTACGATAAATAAGAATAACAGTACAAGGAACAAAAAGAAAAATCAGAGCCAAGAGTACTGTACAGGTAGCCCTCAACATGCGACCACAATTGAACCCAAAAATTATGTTGTTAAGTGAGAAATGTGTTAAATGAGTTTTACAACTTCTTCTGCCCCATTTGTTAAGTGAATCACCGTGGTGGTTAAGTTAGTAACACGGTGGTTAAGGGACTCTGACTTCCCCATTGACTTTGATTGTCAGAAGGGATCACAAGACCCCCAGGGACACTGCAACTGTCATGAATATGAGTCAGTTGCCAAGCATCTGGATTTTGATCTCGTGACCGTGGGAATGCCGCAATGGTTGTGTGAAAAACAGCTAGAAGTAGCTTTTTCAGTGCCGTTGTAACTTCAAACAGTCACTAAACAAACTGTTGCAAGTTGAGCACTACCTGTGCGAGGGCTTTAATTTCAAATGATTTGAGAAAAGAGTGGAACATTGCCTTTACATGTGAATGATTATAAAATGGGAAGCTTTAAAACAGAGAACATGGGGGTACGTTTGATGTGACACTGAAGGTTTACAAGGTCATGAAATAAAGGTTTGTTTTTTTTTGGAAAGGCTGGTCCCAGCAAAAGGAAACTGTTTCCGAAGAAGCAGGAATGACCCAGAGCTAACGTATTTATGGGAACATGATTGCAATTTTAATTCAATAATTATACAATCGAATAACTTTAAATAGGACCATAAAATTGCACTGATGATGTTACCTAGTTTTGGGGATGAAACGTCTGCAAGAAAACAAGCAAGTTCAGAGACCACCAAAGAACCCCCCCTCATTTCAACCCTGAGCTACAAATATTCTCCTTTATTGTAAACTGTTTATATAATTTACAGTAATTATACTGTAATTACTGTATAATTGCAGTCACAGAAATTCAGAATGGAAGGGTTAAAGCAATGTTCACATGCGTCGTGTAGGAATAGAATTATGTACGAGAAGAATCAGAGGTGCTGTTGATTGGCCAGGGATGAATGCTCAGATAGTGACCATGGCTGAGGTTATCAAAGTTATAAAAATTATACAGAATCAATAGGGGGGGAAATCATGTACTGTAGCAAAAAAATAGGGGTTGGTATCTCTGAATCTCAAGGTAAAGAATATTTTGTGTGAGTGGCATTGTATATTAAGTATTTATTTTTCTTTCTTTATTCATTCATTTTTATTCTGCCTTTATTATTTTTATAAATAACTCAAGGCAGTTATAAAATATTCCTCTCATTTTCCCTGCAACAACAGCAACCACCACCACCCCGTTCGGTGGATTGGGCTGAGTGAGAGTGATTGGTCCAAAGTTATCCAGCTGGCTTTCATGCCTAAATTGAGACCAGAGCCCACAGTCTCTTGAGACTTCTAACCTGGTGCCTTAAAGTAAACAGCTACACCAAACTGAGTCTTTATTGATTGAATAAATACTTGATTAAGTTTTTATTATTTATTTATATAGGTATACGACAAGGCTGCATACTGTCACCCTGCTTATTCAACTTGTACGCAGAGCGCATCCTGTGAAATGCTGGGCTGGAAGAGTCACAAGCCGGAA
>JANHFO010008064.1:78632-89488 GCA_032468095.1 Pareas carinatus | reverse complement strand
CTGCGCCGTCTTCTGCATGGCCCAAGCACACCTGGGCCTGAATGGCCGGCCCGGGCGGGAGGGCCTCACCTGGCCATGCTTGCCAACAATGTAAGGCCCACCAGGAGTGTCCAGCGCCAGAGGGACCATAGAGAGGGAAAAACATGATGAAAGAGAGACAAAGAAAGAGGGAGACAGAGAAAGAGGGGGAGGGGAAGGGTGAAAGAGGGAGGGAGAGAGAAGGAGAAACAGAAAGAGGGAGAGGGAAGAGAGGCTGAAAGAGGGAGAGAGAAAGAAAGAGAGACAGTGGGAAGGATGCAGAATTATACAACAACAACATTACAGGAACAACTCTAATTTTTTCAATACATACATACATTTAGAAACAGTTCTAATAAACCGCACTCCATAAAAAAATTCATTGATGCTTCGTTAATTCAGACATTTCTTAACTTAAAAAAACCCAGCAAAATAGAGTGTTATTTCACAATGATCTAAAGCAGAGGTCTCCTACCTTGGTCCCTTTAAGGCTTCTGAACTTCAACTCACCACTGGTGCTACAGTCAACAATGTCCACACGTATCTGAAAACTTCTGAAACTGCATAGCATACCTGGCTAAGGAATTCTAGGAGTTGAAGTCCAGAAGCCTTAAAGAGACCAAGGTTGGGCACCTCTGATTTAAAGGACTACAGAAAACTGTCACTCAAAAAAAAACCAAAATATCACTAAATCCAACAAAAAAATAATTCTAAATACAACCTTAAACATTATAATGTAACACAAAAATAAATACAATTACTGCAATCTCTCTACACCCGACAAAATAAAGCAAAGTCATCATTAACAAAACAAAACAAAAAGCCTACACCCTCTTCCCACCTTTCATTAAACTTTAATATCCACACATCTAACTACCTGTTCCTATCACAAAATCTCTCTCACTCTTAACACAATATCATTTAACACCAAATACCAATCTGTCGTAATAAATAATTCAACATGTTCAATTACTTCTTAACATGGCTAATTATACAAGCCCGTAGCAGAGCACGGGTACAAAAAGCTAGTTTGATATAAACCATAGCATACAAAACACAGTGTTTGGGTTGGCTTAGATGGCAAGTGAAAACTAAGACTTCAATATTAGATGCATGAACCAATTTATAATTTTTAAAAGTATTGCTAAACAAGAAAAAACAACACAAACTAAATATGGAGCTGCAAGAAATGCTGGTAGAAATAAGGATATAACACAACACTTACCACAACAAGACATGAGGAATATTCATCAGCCTTCTGAACAAGATAATCTTTATCTGTTAGTAGAGAAGAAGCTATTCTGGTGTTAAGTCCAATAATGTAATGAGAATGTTTTGCCTCGCTGCCATTTTAAATTTTGTCCTGAAAAGCTCAGCATTTGTGTTCTACTTTATTTGTTCTATTGATACAGTCTTAATTAATATTTTTCATGGCATTTTTCATGGCAAGACTGTGAAAAAAAATCTGGAATGTATCCGACAAATTCAAGGCTTCAGTGCCTGCTATTGGCTTCTTGAAAAACTAGAATATAATAAAGCCTTCTGTTTTTCTGGTTTTTCGGATTTTTTTTTTGGGGGGGGAGACAACAGCTCACCTGCTTCTGGTTTGACCAAGCAGATTTTAGTTCGATTTTTCCTTCATTGCTTTGAGATAGAAAGCCAAATGTTGGACACTAGGAGGAGTATATTATCAAGGAATTAGCTGACAACCTATTTTTACACAAGGGTTTTATTGGAGAAGGATTAGTAAAGAATGATGCATCAGATGGAGAAAAAAGCAGATACAACAAACCCCAAATAATACTGTTGAAATATGCCTCATAACCATGTTGCTCTTTGTCCAAGGGCTTGGTTGTATCCCATTAAAACAGTGCAGGGTTATGTTTACTGGAGACAAAGGATGATGCCAAAACAAGGGAGGAAAGTCTTCTTTCTTAAACTAAAATACAGTTCTAACTGGCAAAATTATCTGCCAACAGAATTTAACGTATTCCATTTTAAAAGAATAAAAATGATAATCTATTATTTTTTTGCTATAATGGAATGATTTCCTCTCGAGAGGTTCTAAAACTTGAAAATGGTGGTGTTAGTTTCCTTGATTTATTTCATATTCACTATAAATGTGGTTGAAAAATATTCAAGACAATTCCAGTTTGCATTTGTTGAAGCATATAGAACTTTATTTGCCAACTCAATAATTCAACTTCCCTTTTTTCCTATAGGAGGAATGTTTGAATATGTAAGTGGAGCTAACTTCTTTGGGGAAATTGTTGAGTGGTGTGGATTTGCTATTGCATGCAACACACTAGAAAGTATAGCTTTTGCCATCAGTACACTGCTGATATTAGGAAGCCGAGCATCTGTGCATCACCAGTGAGTTTTCCAAAATCTTAATTTCTATTGAATGTTCATTTGAGTGTTGCAAATACTTGCTGCATATATATATCCTGAATTTATTTTCTTGTAGACGTTAGTGATTACTTTTTATTTTCCTGAGGAAAAAATAGTTAATATAAACATTGGGTTCATCTAACAGGTTGCTTGATTTTTGGAAATTGAATATTTTATTAAAAGTACTTCTCAAGACAGATCAGCCATTACGTTAAAAACCCAGCTATATAAAATCAAAATAAATCATCATATAAAAGCTGAAACATCAAGAGAAGCCAAAATCACAAGACTATGTCTGATTTACTTTAACCATGTCATGCAGGCAAATTCATTCGAGAAGTCAATGATGCTAGGAATGGTTAGTGGATCAAGAAGAAGAGGCAAGCGGAGAACTCTCTGGTTCGATACCATCAAAGCTGAATATCCAACAACTGAAAGAAGCTATGCTTGACAGGGTAGCATGGAGAGCACTTGCCTATAAAGTCGTCAAAAGTCAGATATAACTGAACGGTTAAAAGTACTACTAATTATCTTAAAAACTCCATGTAATTTAGATAGCTAATCTGCAAGAAAGTTCTCAATAATATTCCAAAGTGAACCTTCTAATCAAATTCCCCTGCTTGAAATCTAGGCAATCTAGAGCTAAAGCAACCTGATATTCAACTAGGCACTCAACTTAATTGTTCTATTTTTCTTTTTTATTCTGATTTATCTGTATATAATCTTTATATAATCTTTGAAAGACAATGGAAGAAGTGAACAGTCCAAATAAAGGGGAAATTGATAAAATCAAATAAAGCAGGTAAAATTATTATTAGTACAACTTCTTAAATCCTGAATGGGAAGTGGAAACAACTGAGGCTAAATGGAATGTCCAAAATAGTACATTCCATGCTTGGGAGCAATATGGAGAAGGCCATCTTCCACATGCTCAATAGATGGGTCTTGGAAAGCATCAACAGTGTTAAAATTGCAACATTCATTGCAATTTTAATAACAGTACGCCCATACTGCAGATAGATTGTTTCACACTGTTTGATATTGAGTAGGTCCCTGCAGTTTTCTGAGCAACATTTTGGGAACTGCCACTGCCTTTTAGCCTAAAGTGTATGACTGCCCAAAGACATCTAGTGGCTTTGTGCCTGAGGCAAAACAAAAACTCCCAATCTCCTGGCATCTTGCCACGTTACACCAGTGCAGGCATCTGGATGTTCTGTTCTAAAGTTTCTTAAATATATAATTTTTAGCAAAAAATGTGGTACACTACCTAATATTCACATGTTGTCAAATAAAGGACACCAACTCCAAATAAAAGCAGTTCTGGAAATTCTCCCCACCTCATAAATATGCAGAAACCACTCTCAAAAAGGTAGACCAGGACAAATTAAAATGATTAGCCTGTTTATTAAAATAAACTTGTTTATAAAATGAGGTACTGCCACTTAAAAAAATATTTCATCCTAAATCTACCTATATCACTCATTCTCTCGTACATGCTTAAACTATTTTCAACAGTTAACAGAATCTTCTGATATCAACAAATTAGATATAATTCCTCTCCACAATTCTTAGGTAATTATTTTGAAGAAAACATTTGGCTACCTGTTATGTAACCCTAACGCACTTTACTGTCAGATCAAGTATCCTCATGTTACATATCTTAAGTTTTAGATAAGCTTTACCTGAATACAAATCTGTTAGATTCTATTTCCTTAGTTTGAATTTAACATTCCATTTTATCAAAGCCATGTGGGTCTCTGTTCTTTTCTGTTGAGGCATTGGTATTCTTTTGGGGTTTTTTTGTCATGTACACATTTAATGCAATTTTTTTCAGCTCAACATATGAAACCATTGACAAAAAATAAAGAGTGAGGCATAGAGCAAAGACCTGCATCAGCCTAGGTAAAAACCCTGTAATGAAGAACATTTGATGAGGACCTGCAAATTCAGGAATGGGGCAGAAGACCATGAAATGTACATCATGACACAAATGACTTGCTACAGATTCCACTGTTCTTGAGTCATAGAGTATGTTCTCCAAGCAGTGGTAAAGTCACATAATGCGATTATTAATCAAATCATATTTAATTAGTTTGCTTACCAAATACCTTTAGCTGAGAATTTTCTTACATAAATAGAATTACTTTAATAAGATTTATTACTGACAATCCCATGCTCATTTAGATTAATCATGAGATTCATGATTGGTATCTATCTGAGTCCAGACTTTGTTATAGCATAGACACCAAGGTACCAAGCAAATTATTTATTTATTCAGTCAGACATTTTGGGTATCCTTTTTGTTTTAAATCAGGGGATATGCAATTCTCACCCCCCCTTAAAGACCATATCCCCATAGGAATAGTGTAGTGGAGACTGCGATGCAAATGAATTGGATTCCCCAAATCTGGGTAAACTAACTATATTCTCTCTCTCTGATATCCTCTTTCCCTCCCAACATTAAAGACAATTAGCAGAGACTATAAAAATATTTTTTCTAGAGGTCTAAATTGCTTGCAAAGGGTTTTCGCAATAAGGCTAAGGAAAGCATGAAATGAACCCAAGAGCTGCCTGTCAATAGCATTTTTACTGGAATATTTATGATACAGGTAGTCTTCAACTTACCACCTTTTGTTTAGTGACCATTTGAAGTTACAACAGCACTTGTGACTTAAGACTATTTTTCACACTTGTCACCATTGTAGCATTCCCATGGTCACATGATCAAAACTGGGAAAGCCGTGTTACTAACATGTTACTAACTGAACAATTTCAGTGATTCACTTAACAACTGTGGCAAGAAGGGTCATAAAGTGAGGCAAAAGTCACTTAACTGTCTCACTTAGGAGCAGAAATTTTGGCTCAATTGTGGTTGTAAATCGAGGACTACTTGCAGTATGATCTGTATCAATCATTAGTAATGGGAAGTGTGTATAATCTTGGGAGAAGGAAGGGAAGAGATGCTGCCTATGAAACATCAGACAAGATACACAGGAGCCCCTAATGACTTAATGGTCAGAGAAAGAAACTTAGGAAGAGTCCGCCGTAATGGGTCAAACAGGTAAAAGTGGCAACAAGAAGTTTTCACTTTTGAACTTGGAAGATCCTGTTAATGCAGCCTTACAATAAAATAGAATTAGCTCATCTAGTTTTGTTTCCTGTTTGGTTTACCTGGAAGGACTGACAGATTTAAACTATATGAAACTTTACAATATTTCTCTTTTTAGAAATTCCTCACTACCTATTCTTTTTCAGGAAAACTATTTTTTGCAGTACAAAAAATTACTTTAAAGTTTAAAAACCCCTCTGCCTTCTAGAAATATAAAAATATGTGATGATATAAAATATAATATGATACATAATACTCCATTGTTTTCAAGATGTTTATATACTGGTTTCTATATGAATGGCTGGGGTAGCTGCAGCAAAGGAATTTGTTTCCGTAACTTCAGGTTCCATTCTGAGCAACGTAGTCATAACAACACTAAATGTAGCTTCTTCAGTCTCGAGACGGCCATTTATAATGCTGTGCTCACCACTTGCATTACATCTGCCTGTGAGTTAGCCCACAGTACATCATGCTAAATCTATAAGACCCACTGCTTCCTATCTTCAGAAATAAGCTTTTAAAAATCAGATCTTTTAAAAAGGGATGATTTTGTTGATTTATACCATTTTTCCTTATCTATATTTATTTGACTGTTAGTTCGTTTGAATACCATATAGTGGTACCATATAGGTATAAAGAAAAGATGTAAACTGAAAATCATAATAATTTGTACTTAAAAAATAACTGATTTTCATGGTTGGTAAGAAACATTCTATCATAATGCTACATACGTAATGTGAAAAAAATTTATATTATTTATATTTCTTAAGAATTTGACATGTCTGAATCAAAACATTTGTTCACTTACTTTTTTTCTTCTTCATCAGATGGTATCTCAACAAGTTTGAAGACTATCCACGTTCCAGGAAAATTCTAATTCCATTTGTTTTCTGAATTGTCTGTCAAACAAACTCTGTACTTTGATGCTGTATAATTAATATACTACTATTGTAGGGGGCAGGAGAGGTTAGCTAAAACACGGTTTCTATAGATATTTCTAGAATAATTCATCTTAATGCTAACATATTGCATGATGTGACAATTAATTCTTTTTATATTAAAATCTAAAACCAGCAGAAAACTCTGCTGTTGATTATTAGTTGTTTGTTACTGAATTTTGATAAGGTGAGAGAGCTCATGTTGTTATAAATATGAATTAGAAAGCCATATCTGATTATCAGAACATAGATCTGAAGATGGAATATTTATTGGAGTGGATATTTATATTAAATCTACCGTGTTTCCCCGAAAATAAGACAGTGTCTTATATTAATTTTTGCACCCAAAGATGTGCTAGGTCTTATTTTCAGGAGATGTCTTATTTTTCCACGGAGGCCGCCCAGAACCGGAAGTCCGAGGCCTTATTATTGGGGAGGTCTTATTTTTGGGGGATGTCTTATATTTCAGTGAGAGGCAAAACTGTAAGTAGGTCTTATTTTCAGAGGATGTCTTACTTTCAAGGAAACAGGGTATGTATTCTCATTTCAGCAATAAAAATTGACAAAACATCTTCAGAAATATCTCGGAAAACAAAGAACTCTGTACGTGAATGGAGTGAGTTGAATTCCACTTCACTTTCTTAATCTAACACATGTGTAGATTAAACGGCTGCAACCCTGCACAGTGGGAAGTTCTGCTTTCACTTAGAAACTCAAATGACAATATAATACTGTTTCCAAACACCATGTATTGGGTTTCTACGTGATCTGATTTTGGAAATGGAAAGATACCTCTTTTTTTGGTACAATTTTGCTGACTTTGTATTGTATTATAAAACATTTTTCAAGAATTTGGTCCCTTAGTGGACAAACAAAAAACCTTACTTATAAAACTAAACAATTAAGCTGTACCCAACAATAGCAAGGGATGCTTATTGTTTCATCTTTACATTGGAATTGTTATCCTATTATGAGAGAATTGCATTTTTTTAAAAAAATCGCTTATTTGCGTTTTATATAACTTGGCTAGATTGGCCACAAGAGTTCAAGCCTGTCAGCTTCTGGTTTTTTTCTCTTTTTTTGAGAAAAGGATCATAAATATTGGCCTAATGTAACTTCCCCCTCCCCCTTACTTAGCATAAGTAATGGACTGATGAGGAGCTGCTGCTTTTCTTGGCAATCACCAACTATTCCAACCTTTCCCCTTTTTACAATATTAACATTGATTTTGCAATGTAAGCAATCAGCATGCAGCTTTTCTCTGGAGCTTCTGCACAGTGAAATGTTACTTCTCAAGGAAGCTGAATCAAACTGAACGTAAGTCCAGAATCCAAGATCCAAAAGAATTTTAGAGAACGGTCACTTGGTGAGCTTGGGTCTATGTAATATCTCTGAACCTTAAACATAATCCTGTTTCCTGACAATGGGCAAAGTTCAAGGATCGAGAATTCACAAAGAACTAGTCCCCTTGAACTATATCATAAAATAATTTAGATGCATTTTATATATCATCTATATCACAATCATCATACAAGGGAAAATGGCATGTAATAACTCACTTTTGAATATATGAACAAAGGTTTTACTTGGGCATATAACCCATCATAAACTATTCTTATAGTAATTTGAGCAATATATAAATCCTATAAAATATATAATGGCAAATTTACTACAGTGAAGCTTTGCATGAAAATTGGCCTGGAGGTCATGGGATACTTATAGCACTGCCTCAGCTTCTGGAAGGCAAACAGCATGCTCTTATATCATGTGAGGAGTTTTCTTTAAACTACAAAAACAAAACTACTGTGCAATACCTAAAGACATAAAGGAAAGATCTATTTGAAATCAGAATCTAATTTTATAAAATAGGTAGAGAGTATTATTTTACATTTAACTTTTAAATTTTCCAAAGAGAATGCATTTTTAAACTGCTCTAAAATTTCAGTACAAAATAAGTGTAAATCAAGTTGAATAAAAATATATTATACTAAAAATTTTAAAACTTTATCTGTATACAAGCTAATTTTGTTGCTCCAAAAACCAACAGTACAGCATTGTCTAGTTTTCTGTAAATGTTTAGAATTTCTCATTCATCTGAGGTATTCAGAAAACAAGTTAAACATAAACACTTCTTTATTTGTTTTTGTATTTCTTTTGTATTTCTTTAAACCTTCTATCTTACTGTTATCAATTATATTCCTTTCTTCTCATTAAGTAAACAAAGCTTATTTTTATTTTCTTTCAGTACCCTGGCAGAACTGATCTCAGATATACTTCCAACATTTATGACATCATACTGACTTTTTTGATGTATGCTTTCTACACTTTTAAAGTATGTACATATTTCGTACCTCAGTCTTTGCAAGTAAACAAGAGTATTTTACTACAAAAGATACTATACTGTATGTTATTTTTAAGTGCATGGTAGCATATATTCATACAGACTTTATAGGAATGAAAAAAAATGTGGAATGCATATAACGGAAATAAAAAGTTGGCTCCTTATAGTGGCACAAATTGTTTCATCAAACTATACATGGTGTCTCTCTGTGTCTCTCTTTTCCTTTCCCTTCCTTCCTCATGCATGACCTTTGAATCATTTCCACGAATAAAATGGATTATTTGCCCCAAAGAAACATTCAACATGGGAAGAGAGGGGAAGGGAAGGGGGGGGGGAGAGAGAGAGAGAGAGAGAGAGAGAGAGAGAGAGAATATGCAGTAGAACCCATAACTTAATTAAGCTGTCAATTTTCAATTTATATCATTCTGTGTACCATCTACACCTTAAACAAAAGTTTGTGACATGAATGCTAAAATTTGTGGGTGCTGCTATAAGGGGAACATTGTTCCTATCAGTCATGACCTCTGTGACTATAAGGGAAAATTAGTATACACAGTGGTATTCTGTTTCAGTTCCAGTACTGATGAAAAGCCCAATGAAGCAGCCAGAGCCTGGGTTTCCAAATATGTCCTTAGTGTGGCAGGGAGGAACCCTGTGATGAAAGGAAAGAGCTATATGGAAACTTGGGTAAATGAAAGAGTGTCTTGCACAAAGGAAACGGACCCTCCACAGCTATATAAAACAGTGTGCATGAGATTTCCTCCAAATAGTTCATTGGAGCAGATTCTTATTTCTGTTTGGCAGTAATTTAGCTTAGCTTGGTTGTGGATCAGGATTTGTGCCTGGTGCTTATTCTCTACGAAATTAAAAGGCTGTTAAATTCAAGGGCTAATTCATATAGCAACCTACTTTTTCCCAATCAAGCCTATTACCTTCCAGCAGATTTCACTTTCTAATGTTTCTGAATTTAGATTGTCCTAATAAAAATATTTAAATTTAACAACAAAGAACATTCCAAGAAACAATGCCTTTTCTTTCGAAGAAAGGGTGGTGTAAATTGAGAATGACTGCAAAGAAAGGAGAGCTTTTCTGTTTGGTTCCAATTTTGCCACCCGCGGCTTCCTGATGTGCTTTTCTTCATTCCAAGTTTCTGTATTTGGTGAACAGATTGTAGAGCACTCTCAGCGTTGACTTCAAGTCACAGTTGACAATGTCTAAAAAAAGGAGAAGTGGGGGAGGGAAGGAAAGGTGAGCTTTTAAAATAACCTGAAATCAGAGTGAGCAAATTAAAAAACCCACATTGAGAAGAAACAAAATCACAGATTCGCATTTATAGGCCAAGACTGCAGTTCTTCTATGTAGTAAGACTACTGAAAGCTATTTGATTTTAGTAGACTCTTAGCAGCCAACCTACAGGATTATAATAAAAGCTGGCTACAGGTGACAAGTGCATTCTTTTGGAACAGGCCTGTGCAGCTTTGGACCCATGAAATCTAATGCAACCCACCCACTATCTAATTATGGCTCACTGTGGGCGATATACTTTCTGGTTCTGCAGATCGCGTGGGATTACAACATATGGGGTGATCAGGCACGTGGCAGGCTGCAACAAGTGGTTAAAAGATGTATTCGTTGGTCCAGTTGTTCTGTAGCTTTGATTTTGTTAATTCAGCGGTAGCTGAAAATCTAGTCTATGAGGACTTTTTGTCTAAGATGAGACTACTGCTCTAGCTGGTTTGCCATCACCCACTGACCAAAACAAGACATTTAGACTTAACAGGCCTTCCATAAGCCATGTCATTTCTTTACTTTTCTTTTTTTGAGAATTTTTTACTTTTTTTATTAGAACAGATACATCACATATTCCAATCCGCATACACCAACTGGTTATTCTTATCATTTATCTTCCCTTAGTGCTTATATAATCATATAATCTTAAAAAAAAATTAACACCTGCGCCTTCTTCCTATTATATATTTGAATATCTACAGGACCGCATTCTGCCAGCAAATACCTCCCACCGACCGGTTCGTTCCCACAGAGAGGGCCTCCTCAGGGT
>JANHFO010008064.1:17149-30799 GCA_032468095.1 Pareas carinatus | reverse complement strand
CCCCCCCCCCCCCCCCCCCCCCCCCCCCCCCCCCCCCCCCCCCCCCCCCCCCCCCCCCCCCCCCAAGAGGAAAGAAAGTTATGTAGGTTATTCTGAACTACTGAACAATATAAATTTAATAAGGAAAGAAATATCAGTGGGTGTCTTATGCATGTTGCCATCTTTATCCCAAGAACTCAAAACATGACAAGAAGAAATATTTAGATTAAGTAGCTCAGCAGGTAATCTGCAGTTTGCTTTAGTTGGTATAACAGAAAAAAATGAACTATCTTTTATACTACTAATACATTTCTACTACACATAAATTTACTGAACAATGACATTTAACAGCAGGACAACATCAGTGGACCAGTGCATAGCAATCAAAAGATTTATTCTTTTATGAAACAAAATACAAGAATGTCAAGAAATATGTTTAAATTACAACTGAAAATATATGGTTATGAAAGGAAAGCATTTCCCTTTTCTTCTTCCCATGACTCACAGACTCCAGTTATGCCTACAGGTTTTCACAATGCTTTGGATTTACGATTGAAACAGGAGATTGAAGGTCTTTTATCCTCAGATTAAATGAAGTTTAAATGTATTCTAGACTAGTCCAGTTTGTAGTGCCCTTGTTGGCTTATGTACTCATGAGTTCAGAATATATTCTAACCATTTTTTAAATTAACAATGATCTTCAATTTGCAGAAGTACCTCCATTGACAAACCAGTCGGTATCTCCCTCTACACCTTAGCTTTAAGACTTATTAAAAAGCTTTGCCCATCAAGGTGGGAACCAGCTAATTAAAATTAATTTAATATTAAATTCCAAATCTATCAAACAGATTTTGAACATGGCACTTCCAGATCCACTTTTTGATCAAACTCCAATTCACTTTTCATCATCACTTGCATCTTTTTCTTTAATTCACAAAAGCAGCAACATGTTTTGAAGAGATATTTTCATGTTATGGTTTCTCAGGCAAAAAATGTTAAAAATGACAAACCAATATGAACTGCTAGATTCCTTACAATCATTTTGATGCCCAATATAAAACACATAAGTCAGAATGGCACCCAAATAGCTGTGATTCCTATAAGATCTTTAAGGAAAGCTCACTTTACCATGCTGTCTATCATTGTATCAAACAAGTTGGATATAAAAATAAATATGTTCATTTTTTACCTGCATAAATAATAAAATGATAAGAATAATAATAAAATACAATTTGCCTGAAAGCAACAACTGGTGAGACCACAAAATAGACAAAGTAATAGAAAAGGAAAAAGTTAAACTGGCCTGGGACTTTAGAATTCAAACAGACAAGCATCTGCTATATAACACTCCAGATTTGAAAAGTGTCGATAAGAATGAGAAGAAAGCCCAAATAGTGGACACTGCAATAGTTGGAGACAGCAGAATAGAAGAGAAAGAACTGGAGGAAATCATAAAACAAAGCCCTGAAAACAAGTAGAATGACTGTGGCCAAATAAAGCAAAGATAGTTCCAATACTAGCAGGTGCCCTGGATGAAATGAGAAAACACCACCAGTCAATTGCAAAAGGCAGCTTTACCTGGGAACAGCTTGCATACTATGATGATATCTTTAACACTATCAGATAACATCTGCCTATTCCAGGTCTTTGGGAAGGGTTCAATGTTCATTTTTCAGCATACGTGATACCACTGTTCCACGAACTGCATTGGCTTCCAACTTACCTCCAGATGCAATGCAAAGTGCTGATAGTTACCTTTACGGTCCTTCATGCCTTAGTATCTGGCTACTTATAGGGTCACCTGTCCCCAAATTGTTTCTCTCTATCCAACCCAGTTAGGTTTGCCCCAAGCCTGCTGGCCTTTCCCAAGGACCTAAAAACCTAATTTTGTGCCTGAGACTGGAGGTCCACAAGTGTAATAGAGCCCATCTCTTGGCTCCATTGACATTTATTTTATAAAACTCAGCTGTGGTGTATTTTTATTTTATAGTATGCATTTTATTTGATTTATCTATTTTATTTTAAGCTGCTACATCTGTGAGATGGGCAAGTAGTGAAATCAAAGAAATACAGACTTGTTCAAAATGACCAGAAGCCTATCTCCTATTTTGATTCCTTCCAGAAGCTCCAAATTGTGTTAACTTGATTCTTCTATGCTGGAGCACAATGCAAAAGTGACCAGTACTTAAAAGAATTTAGCCACATCACGCAGTTGTAGTAGTGAGCACCACCATGCAATTTGATGTACAGTTACCTGCCCCTCCCCTTTAAAAGAAAAATCAAAAGAAGTGAAATCTCCCTAAACCTTTGTGTGTTCTCTCTAGAAATCTCTGGAGTTCTCAAGTGAGAATGTGAAGATATAAGCAAAATGTGGCCATTTAATTTTAGAAGTCTTATAGTGCCACTTCACATGTACATGCTTGCCATGGCATGTAGTGGCCACATGCTGACAATTTCTTCAGTACCAGAAATTAGGAACAGAAGGTTATCTCCTTCTTTCTTGGATACTGAAAAATCTCAAGATTTCAGTAACTCAGAATACATAAAGTTACTTTTCTGGATCTACCCACTATACTCATGTATGGGCACAAGATGATAGTACACTCGACAACTACTTCTGAAAAATATTGAAGAAAAAAATGGAAAGGAACAGGTGCTACTTTCCTGCAAGCTCTTCTTTCCACTACATTTCTCTTTAAAATTATAAGCATCCATGATTATCACTTAAAATAGCAAAAGAATGATGCAAAATAGAAGCAAAGTCATTAGATTTAGAAAACAATTAGAATTTTGAGTCTTATGATAGACCTCTCTGCATCCTTTTTAGGTTATAGAAAGAACTAAGTGAGGCATTTGAGAAGTGTTATATGAGAAAGAAATTGCCAGCAGAGAGCTAGGCATAAATAAAGCAATCAATATAACCAATAGAAAACCAAAATGGGACCACTGAGGTTGTTAAGTGAGAGATGATCAATTATTACTATGGAATTAGAGAAGAAAAAACATACTTCTCAAATTTTATTAAAGAAAAGGAGCAACATTACTTGGGCAAATAGAGGTAAGAATTAAAACCTAAAGCAAAATTGTTGAGTCTGTTCAACAAAGTGGATTTGATGTCAGTAGATAATAGTAATAGCAATAGCACTTAGATTTATATACCGCTTCACAGTGTTTTACAGCCCTCTCTAAGCGGTTTACAGAGTCAGCATATTGCCCCCAACAATCTGAATCATTTTACCTATCTCAGAGAAGGATGGAAGGCTGAGTCAACGGTGAACCAGAATCAAACTCCCAGCAGTCAACAGAATTAGCCTGCAATACTGCATTTTAACCACTGCCCCACCATGGCGCAGTGAGAAGAGAAACAAATGAGGCAGAAAAGAAAGACTTTGGGGAAAGTATATGTAATCATTGGTCTTGGCAACTGTTTGATACAATAGTGAACCATCTAGCAGAAAAATCTGACGACTGAGCAGATAATGAAAAGGTAACATTTATGGCACATCTGGGTTACATAAGATGTAATATAAGAACAGTGAGAAGATCACAAAAAGCAGCTTTATAAATTCTGTGTCACTAATGTTCTAGGGTTTAGATCTTCATTATTCCAGGAATAAAACATGTTATAAGGGGCATTGAAAGGTTGGGAGGGGGGAACAACTTTGGAACTTCTGAACTGTGAACTGGTCCTATGGGGGCTTGCATTATAGCATGATAGGCAATCTCCAGGGCAATTGTGAGTTACTGTGATGGGCAATCTCCAGGTTGATGTGTTGCTGTAGTAAATGGAAAGTTAGACAAGATTGTGCAGTCAAACAGCTTATTTGCATTGCTGCTACCAGAATGGCAAGATAAGCGATGCTCCTGATCCGCTGTTTGGTGATTCTTGGCATTGGGCTGGAGGTACACACTGTTAAATATCTAAAGGTTGTGGTGGTTCCCAACAAGGTGACAGCAGAGGGAGGGTGTTCACTGGAGGTTGGCCTCCCTCCCGAGAGAAAATGGTAAAGGAATCCAAAGTTGTCTGACCTTGGTATTCCAGAGGATGCAGGCATCTCAATGATGGCACTCAAGGGCAACAAGAATGAGAGTGGGATAATGGATGTGTTGGAGGGCTGCTACTAGGCTTGCCACACTGGGCATCTAGCTTCTTTTCTGCAAGCGGTGACTGGACTTAGGACAGGAGCAAATGCTGTGTGTTCCATCTATCAGCAGCATGTCTCCTTTTGTTCCTGTAACATTCAAAAGTCTGGATTGTGGAAAGGAACAGGATTTTATAGGCAGTAGATTTCAGAGAATGGTGTTGAGTGTCTGCTCAAGGCAAGGGGCAGAATTGGCGATCCCTACTTGCTGTGGTTTTGGATTAAGTATCATTAAACAAAATGGAGCTTCTGAATAAATACTACTACTTAAGAAGGAGTTTTTACAGGTAATATAATTTAGTTATTAGATGCATGTGCTTTAGCACTTTCATCTTATTTGTTTTTAAAAAAATAGGAATTTGAAGGCAACATACAATAGAATAAACAACTCAATTTTAAAACAAGCTCATAAAACAACAAAGCAATTATTCTGTAAATTACCAAATCAAGCAATTGACAAGGAGAACTTTCTCTCATTCATATCACAATCAAATATACTGTTTTTCCAGAAGACTCTCAATAGTTATTAAAAACTGTACTTCTCCATGACTACACATATATAATCTTTTCTTAAAGAATCTGTTTATTCATTATTCTCACCAAAACCTACCTTGTGTGCTGGTTACTGGAGCCACCTGGTGCCCTAAGGAGCACCTGCAGCTTATAAAACTTGGAATTGGAAGATGTATGCAGGAGAAGCTACATTGGCATCAAGCGTGAAACACATTTCTACATTTGACAGACTCCATACCCATAATTTTAGGAATAAGGTTTCAGAGGGCAATTTATTGATGTAAAAAGATGTTGTTATATCTTTAGAAAAATCTTATTGAATGTACCATTGGGGTCAACTTGCTGATTTTAGGATTGCATATTTCTTTATAGAATACTAAATAATGATTTTTTATTATTAAACAGTCATCAACTTGATTAAGGTTTTTTTTAATGAAGATGTATTGAAATTTGGTATGGGAGAAAGTCCCAGTGAACAGATATTTAACAATTTATTTGCCATAGATTTGGCATTGCGCTACCAAAGTTTCCACTTTTAGAAACTTGGAGGAAATTGTAACTAGGAGTTGTTTTAAATACAACATGATCAATACGTTTTGAGTATGAATCATATAAGAACAGAATAACTCAAACTGATTCCAATACAGAAGTATTGGAATCAGTTTGATAACTGAGAAATGCATACTAAGCCTCTTCAGTCAATACCTTATTCACTTATATGATATGAACATCTAATGCTAGATATGAGAGATTTTGACCCTGATTTTCTCCAAATTCACACTTCAGTTCTCAATCGTGTAAGGTAATATGTGCTGAGGGTGTAACGATTCAATAGAAACATATAGTAAGTAGCTACAAAACAACCAAGGCAATCTTAAAAATTGACACTGTTGAATAGATTCAGAGTTCTTATGGATTAGTCTATTTTGTCTAATGAATATAGCATAAACATGATAATACAGTGAAACCTCATATGAATGGACTAATTCAGGCAACCGAGCGTCCGTTATTCATAAATGTCCATTAAATGCTACAGGATATTATTGCAGCAACTTACATCATTTCCATAATGACATCATTACACTAATAATGCCAATTATATCATTTGCGTCAATTTGTATAATGATGTCTTTACCAAAAGATGTAAATCACTGAGGAAATTATTCAGCTGCATGCATGAATAACCCACTGTATCAAAGTTTCATTGTATGATACATTAGGACTATGCAAATTCTTTTAAAGAATTGCTTCAGAATGTATAGCACAAAATAATTCTTTTTCCATTGTTAAAACAGCCACATCTTAAGCTCACATGGCTCCTTTGGAAGCATGCAGTCACTTGGCCTTTTGCTGGTCCCACTCTTACCATGCACATGAAATTGAATTATATAGCAATTTCCTATTTGCAACATATTCCCATTTTAATATCTGCCTTCAAACTAAACTGACAGGCAATCTCCACAGTTGCAACAATTTTCCCCCCAGTTCTGCAACATCTATGCTATGATAGCAAAACTCGTTGTCGATTTACTACATATTATCCAGCGATATTTCAGAATCTCCCTAGAATTCTCAGGTTTAGACTTTATTACATTTATTAAAATCCAATGCAAAGATGACCTTTTTTGCAGTAAATCATCTTCCTACAACTTGGTATATACGCCGAAGCAGGGGCCGCCAAGCTTTTGGGCATCAGGGACCAGTTCCGTGGTCAGAGGTTTTTCCGCAGACAGGAGGGAGGCATGGTTTCATGTGCTGCCTGCATCCTGCAGATGGGGTTTCGCTTGTTTGCATGGCCTGGTTTCTGATATACCATGGCCTGATTCCAGTCCACAGACCAGGGTATGGAGATCCCTGCTCCAAAGTATTGATTTTCAAAGTCCATAACTCCCAATTTGGATTTTTAAAAAATTTACATTTAAAGTACCTCAAGAGCACCAACTTGAAATATATTGCCTATTTGCAACATGATTTTATAGCATTCTCTTTTAAAATATAATATACTCAGGGATCAAATTTCATCCATTAGAAAAGAGACTTCCAGTATTCTAAAAAGGAGAAAAAAGTTTAGATTCTCAGCATCTCTGTGGTCTTATACGTATTTATTTATTTATTATTTGCACTTCTATACCGCCCTTCTCCCTGAAGGGACCCAGGGCGGTGCACAGCCAATAAAAAACATATTTATACAGACAACAATTTAAAACACAATTAAAAAAATAAACTAGTCAGTGGCTGAGTAATTTAGAAAAATCAAATATAGAACCAATTTAAAACAGATTATAAATTTAAAGATTTAAAAAAATTTAAGCGGGATGTGACTAGGCCAAACCGGCCTGAATAAAAAGATGGGTTTTTACGGCACGGCGGAAAGCACGGAGGTCCAATATAGTTCGAATCTCTGGAGGAAGGTCGTTCAAGAGGATGGGTGCTGCCACAGAGAAGGCTCTCCCCCTGGGGGTCGCCAGCCGACATTGTCTGGTCGACGGGCACCCTGAGGAGGCCCTCTCTGTGGGAGCATACTGGTCAGTGGGAGGTATTGGATGGTAGAATGCGGTTCAGTTTTTAACCTAATTAAATCATTGACTCCATGTATTCTCTTCATTCAATGAAGTTTACAATTAGTACAGTACAGCTTACCACTAAACCTTTTGCTTTAACATTTGACAAACCTTAAATGATTTTACTACTTACCAGTTTCCCTGGTATCCAGCCATTAGCCTGAAAATAGTATCACTTCCCAGAACATTCCCCCTAAACAAATCTTTGAAAAAAGGATATTGAAGCTTATTTTAGATACAGCATTTGTTATGCCTTCCTTTAAATAGACATAGTTACCAGCACAGTTACCATTTTCACCAGCAAAGTAGCAATGAAGTTATGGCAACAATTACAATCACTTAAATTCCCCCTTTTTTCAATGGTATTAGATACAAAGCTGGTCGCTAAATTGTACACAGTTCTACCAAACTAAGTATAGATGGTCCTCACTTAGCGAACACAATTGGGACCGGCAATTATTTGCCAACAATTTCAATCTAACATTCCCTTCTCTGCTGAAACAGAAACAATATTGTATAAATCCAAACATTTATATTATTTACTCAGGGGATCTACTATTAAAAATATTCAGGGCCAATTTTATTAAAGATGTGGATTTCATAAATTAAGATTTTTATGTTCGGATTTGCCATTTATGACAGTGAATCAAAGGTGACTGGGAAAAATAATTATATTTAAATAAGTTATTTCAAAAATACACATGGCCAGGCTATTTATCTGCAGATTTCTAGCTTCAGGAAATAATAGATAGCACTTAACCTGTAAAAGCTGGAAACTCTCCCAGTCTTGATAGCTATCCTATGAAGTAATATAGGACATACCTTTTTTCTCTGCATTTTATAATGATGCTTTCCTACATGAGACTGTTTTCAGTTTCTACTAATTGTGCAAGCCATTATCCAATTTTCTTGATATACGCTGATGCCAATATTTTGATAGCAATCATGGCATGTAAACTATAGATAGTATTGCCTTAGATCATTCATCCTGGGTATTTTTGTGGCATTTGGCTTCATTGGATGCAGAAAGCCTTTGATACGGCATAGATCTGGAGCTGGTTTTGCCAAATATAAATTTTCTTTTTTACATTTCGAAAAAGTGATATTCTAATCCCTTGGTGAGGAACAAATTATTTTCCTATCACAATGTCTCACGAAATTGCCAAAGAAGCTTTTTTCTTCTTATATTTATTTTCATACACATTGGCCTGTCTAACCAGGAAGTTAATGGACATTTTAGGCACAATGGAAGCAGTTGAACACATTATTATTATATATTCGGGAGAACAGATGTAAAATTTTGATCCTTACTCACATCATAACTTTAAACATTAGGTGAATTCCAGTTTGAAAATAGGTTCATTTTAAAGCCAGGAAGTAAAAGGATTATTAATATGTTAAATCACCTTATAATCAATCGTACGTTTTAAATTACTTGAGCTATAGCAAGAGGAAATTGTCCGAAGACACCTCTGTGGCCATGTGGCCAGCATAGGATGCTGTTACCTGCCCACCAAAGTGGTACCTATTTATCTACTCACATTTGCATGTTTTAGAACTATTAGGTTGGCTGGAGCCAGGGCAAGTAATGGAAGCTCACCCTGTTGCACGTCTTGAACCCAAGCTGCCAGGTTTCCAGTTGACAAGCTCAGGGTCTTTAACTGCTGAGCCATCATGCCTACATAGTCTAAAACTGTGGCATGGCAAAATGCTCAATGAAAAGAACTTTTGATTTTCCAATTTGGTCTAGATGTATTAACTGGAATTACACTGGAATCTTGGAATTACTATAATTATTGAAGCGTAATAATGGAACAAGAAGGGAATTAGAATGAAAGCACGCTTAGCCAACCCACAGTGTGGGTGGCTAAGCACAAAAAGGAAGGAAGAGACAACAAACAGACATGGAAACATAGAACTTGGTACCTCAAAGATCTTCTAGTCCAACCCTCTGCTCAAGGCAGGAGCCTTATACCAGCATTCCCCAACATTTTTTGGTTTGCAGTCTGGCACAGGGTAGGGAGAGAAGGGTGGGTGTGTGCATCTGTGCGCATGCCAATTGCGCATATGTGCTTGTGGGGCACCGTGCTTGCGTAGCACTGGGGCAAACAGGGCGCTCCATTTGTTTGGCACTCACACGAGTGGGGCTGTGTGCATGCTCATGCTGGTGTGCGTGCGACAATTCACCACTCACATGCCTTGGTTGATGAGAGGCCACGGTTTAGTAGTGGGTCATGGACCACAGGTTGGGGACCCTTGCCTTACACCATCACAGTCAATTGGTTATACAGTCTATTTTTGAAAAGCACCCACAACTCTGGGAGGCAAACTATTCCATTGAGTAAGTGTTCACACTGTCAGAAAATTTCTCCTTAATTTCTAGGTTGAATCTCTCTATAACATGATTTCACCTGTTACTTCTTGTCCTTCCCTCAGGTGCTTTGGAGAATAAGTCAATTCCCTCTTCTCTGTAAGAGTCCCTCATGCACTGGGAAACATGCTGATCCTAATCCTATGTCTTCAATAGACATATCTAGCTCCCTTCAACCACTTATCTTAGGATTTGTTCTCCAGATCCTTTATCATCTTTGTTGCTCTTATCGGAAATGGGAAGCAGCATCTGGGTAAGTGTAATGGCAGTAAACAAGAGGGCTGACATTCAAATGCCAAGACCACAAGACACAGAGAGGAGCCCTTGGCTGGATGTTCACCTGGAATTCAGCTTGGATGCTCAATAGCAGCCTAGCTTAAAGGCAGAACTTGGAATGTGGTGTGGAACTTGACAGGAACTATAGTTATAGAAGGAACAACCAGGCTGAGACAGCATCTAACCCCAATGAATGGACTGTACATGTGCTGAGGTAAATATAATATAAGGATAAGCCCAGAGAAATAAACAGACTTTTAACTCTTTCCAAAAATTATTCTGGTTGCTTTTTATGTTGTACTAATAGAGTGCTTGCATTTGTTTTTAATTGTATTTTATTTTACATTGTTAACCCTATGTGTAGAGCCACTAAATCTAAGTTACAAAAATCTGGACACCTAAAAATAGAAGCAACAAGATTCAGAAAACTAATTCTTTGCTTGCATTTAGTAGTTGTTTACATTACTGCAGTCTAAATATGATAACCTACCAAGTCCATGGGTTGAGGACAAGGTCTAAATCTAATAATAAATATATATAATGATGTCACAGGCAATGACCTGGCCAGTGCATGTGCTTTAAGTACTACTACTCTAGACAAGCAAATGAACGTAAGAACTATTTTTTAGAACAAGTTATATTAAGGTTGATATAAAGACATAGGATATTTGTAGGACAAACAGTGACAGAGTTTGTAGAGTCAAAAGAGGACTCAGTGTAGAGTCTCTACATTGCCACAAATAAACTAACTACATCTAGCGCCAAAACTGTGCTGTTACTTGACCAGATTCCTGTGTATAGGCATGAATAATAGATCAGTTTAATTGGAACATGTGGTCCTAATCTTTCATGGCTGACAATATTCAGTTTATTCAGCCTTCTAATTGTCTGATATTATTTACAGATCAATTCTGCAGCAGATTACACTTTACAACACCAGATTTGCCTATTGGTTAGGGCAAAATGCAGTATTTTTCAACTGCAGTAGCAAACTAAGCAACAAGGCCAAAAAAGACATAGGAAATATTACAAAAGTTAGAGCCAGAGCAATTTTTCTTCTACCATCAGAACCAAATAAGCCTATGACAAGAGTGGGCAAATTATTTCAATTGAAGTCATCTCAATTGGGGATACTGTCTGAGGCCATAGACTGCATCATAATTGTCCTCCATATAATTTATAGAGCCAAAGTGTCTGTTTTTCATCTGTTCCTACATCAATTTAAGCAATTTTGATCTTTGCTCTCTTGGTAAATGTATCACAGCTTTCTAAGACTGTCGGGTTCCAATTGTTAAGATCCTCTAAGGCAGGTTATTACAAGATGTGAATTTTTGATGTCTGCCAGTCAAATTCAGAAATGGTGAAGGAGAACAATGAATTATGGCTTTACTTATCCTGGCAATCCATAATATAAGATAATGAAATACTACAAAAAAGGAACAGAGGAAAATTATTTCCTTCTTCTATTATTTCAAATACTACTTTGCTAATGATTCTAATATCATAAAGAGATTTAAAGTAAACTATACCTCTAAATACCTCAAATATTATCTGCGATATATTTTCATAGATTTATATGCCCTTCAAAAGAGAATTGAGACTACGCTGATCATATGTTATGAATGTAGTACTAACTCTTTTTATAATCATCCTACTTACATAGCAACTCCATTAACTAATGTCAGCTCTATTCCATTCAATACCTGCTTGCTGTATTTGTTAATGAGCAGAATACGTCATAAAATTACTATGGTGACTCCAAGTCACAAATGATGGCACTGTAATTAAGAATAATTAAATAGGTATGTCGTCCTGTTATTTAAGATGTTATATGGTTTTAACCATTTTCTGAACTAAGGTGACACATGACCAAATTAACTCTTCTACAATCCCCTGTGAGAGAAGATGTTGAGGCGTGGAGGCAGAATTTTTCACATTTGGCAACTTAAAGATGTGTGAACTTCAACTCTCTGAATTCCCCAGCCAACATAATTGAATTATGACAAAACTTGGGACCAGAATTTCCATTGCCAACCAAAGTGTCTATTGAATTGTGCTCAATTTTATGACATTTATGCCATGCTTGTTAAGTGAATCTCTGCAGTTGTTAAGTGAATACTGCGGTCCTTAAATGAATCCAAATTCTCCCCCATTGTTTTTTCTTGTCAGAAACTACCCTGTTTCCCTGAAAATAAGACCTAACCAGAAAATACGCCCTAGCATGATTTTTCAGAATGCTCACAATATAAGCCCTACACCAAAAATAAGCCCAGTTAAGATTGTCAGTCAGATGGACGCATTTAGTACCATATTTCCCCAAAAATAAGACCTAACCAGTAAATAAGCCCTAATGCGACTTTTGGAGCAAAATTTAATATAAGACCTGGTGTTATTTTCGGAGAAGCACAGCATATGGGATGCTGCAACCATGGTAAATATATGCCAATTGCCAAAGGCCCACATTTTGATTATGTGACTGTGAAGCTCCTGCAATAGTTGTAAGTGTGAGGTCACTTTCAGTGCCACTGAAACTTCAAAAGGTTGCTAAACAAATGGTTTATAACTCAAGGATTACCTGTTTTCTTTTTACATATTAAATATGCCCCACATTATAGTTTAAGTTAATCCTATCCTCCTCTCACATGTTGCTTTAAACAGCTTTGTGGCTGCTTCTATCATAGGCTTCTCTCATTTAATACAGGGCAACTCCAATCAGCCACTGGTGAGTAAGTCATATCACTTTATAAGCAATCGTACAATATTAGCACAGGACACAACAATCTGTATGCACCTACAAAAACTATGTGTATTAGATCCTTTTGAAGCCCAATTCCAGAATAGGACTGCAATAAGTCAGATCATATTTTCATTTTACCCAAGACAGAACAGATTTAATTATTTATTAGTATTTTACTGGATTTAGAGGCCAAATGTCCCTGAGTGACTTACCTGTCAAAAGTAAGAAACAATAAAATGAAGGGGGGAAATGTATAACTGAGGAAAAAAATATTCCAACACACCGGGGGGGAAAAAACTAACAGAGCTCGACAACCACTTTAACTCCAGACATGGAGAAAATCCAGATTTTCAGAGAATTTGGAACAACTAGAGGAATATTGCTCCAGAGGCCAGGTGCTAAACAGAGAAGGTATACTTCCCAGGTCCTAATAAGTGACATTGCTTGCTGAGAGGACAAATAGCTGGTCCTTCAAATAATCATGTCCTTATGCCATGAAGAGCTTTCTGGGTCATAAGCAATACTGTTCTGCCCCGTGCCGTGCCAAGCCTGACGAGGTGCCGGGAGCCGGGCGGCTCTTGCCTGGTAGTGGGTTATCCAAAGGCGCAGTCTACGGGGGAGCGTGTCCCAGCGGGATGGAGGGGGTGCGGGTGCCGAGGCGTGAGCACAGGCCCAGCCGGGCCAGAGTCAGTGTCCAGTAGCCTGCGACCCCGAAGCAGAGCGGATGAGGGGGGGCGCCCCTGGGCATTGTCCTCAAAGTCCAAGCCCCCCCTGGCAGTTCCATCCGTTCGTGTCCCAATTGGGCATCCAAAAGTTTCAACGAGGCGGCGAGAATCCACAGTTCAGCGTTACCATTGGCAGAATGAGGCCCACTCCCATAACAACTCCACCCAAAACACAAGAGCCCCAAATCTTGACCCGAAGACTCACCGAACAAGACCGGAGTTTCCCGACGTAGCAGAAGTTGTTGTCCGAGCTGTCTGCCTTAGCAGCCAGCAGTCTTTTTAAAGTTGCTGCTCGGGCGGTGGCCGGCGCCCCCCCCCCCCCCTGGGCCACCCCCCGGGGTGGCGG
>JANHFO010008062.1:10324-21990 GCA_032468095.1 Pareas carinatus | reverse complement strand
ATGATGCCGTCGAAGTGATGTCCTGGTGCCTGGAGGCCGTGCGGATCTGGATGGGGTGCAATAGACTCAGGCTCAATCCTTCCAAGATCAAGTGGCTGCGGCTGCTGGCGTTGCAATATAGCCAGCTCCTTCCATCGTTGGCTATTGGGGGCGAGACTTTGGTCCCCATAGAAATGGTCTGCAATTTGGGCATCTTCCTGGCTGACCTTAATAGACCATGTGGCAGCTGTCACCAGGGTGGTCTTTTACCAGGACCGCCTGGTCCGCCAATTGTGCTCCTTTTTAGATCGTGATGCCATGCAGACGGTCACTCAAGCACTCGTCATGGCCTGTCTGGACTATTGTAATGCTCTCTTCTTGGGGCTCCCCTTGGGGTGCATCCGGAAGCTCCAGCTGGTTCAGAACGCAGCCGCGTGGGGGGTTATGGGGGCCAGTGGCAGGACCCACGTGGCCCCTCTCCTGCGCGAGCTGCATTTGTTGTCAGTGACCTTCCGGGTGCTTTTCAAGGTGCTTGTTATGACCTTTAAAGCTCTCCATGGCATAGGATCCGTCTATTTACAGCACCGCATTCTGCCAGCAAATATCTCCCACCGACTGGTGCGCTCCCACAGAGAGGGCCTCCTCAGGGTGCCATCGGCCACACAATGTCAGCTGATGACCCCCAGGGGGAGAACCCTCTCTGTGGTGGCTCCCACCCTCTGGAATGACCTCCCCTCAGAGATTCATACCATCCCAGACCTCCATGCTTTCCGCTGTGCCATAAAAGCTTACCTTTTTACAAGGGCCGAGTTGTCCTAACTTACACCTTTCCCTCATCAAATTAACTTGTTAATTTTAATGTAAATTTTAGATCTGGTTTTAAATTGGTTTTATATTGCAGATTTTTAAATTAGCCTTTGAACATATGTTATTTTAAGTTTTTTAATGTGTTAAATGTGTTATTTGTTATACGGTTTTTATCTGGCTGTGCACTGCCCTGGGTCCCTTCAGGGAGAAGGGCGGTATAAAAATTTAAATAAATAAAATAAAATAAATAAATATACTCTTTATTTCTTATCTTTTCTTATTAAATCTGTTTCCAGCAGAATCACATAGCAGAATTTTTTTCTATGTATGAGATATGAAGTTAACTAATTTATTCCTGAATGATTATATTACTAGACTTGACATGAGATACTCCTATACTTTGTCCTCTGTATAACTTGAATCATTAAAACATGGCATAATTTGTATCAAATTGAATGCTAGACAATGTAACCAGGTGACAGTAATGGTTAGGTCTCCAAATGTTCTGGGAAAATGTTCTGAGAGGAAATTATGAGCAGATGTTTTTGTACAAAACATGTTTTTGTCAGAATGACGCATGATGGAACATAACTTGTTGGAAAGTCCCGATAACGGGAAACATCCGATAGTGTGGTAACTGCCAAAATGGGCAGTATAGAGGAAGGTGGCCTGACTGTGACATCAGTAGAAGGGTTGGACCAAGGGAGCTGGATTATTTGTGCAAATGTTATAAAAAGGGAAGCAAAGGGTTGGAGAATGCTTCCTGGTCAACCTAACGCCTTGGTTGGTTGGCAAGGAGCTCATTTATAAATGAATAAAATATATAGTTCTTAGCAAATTGTTTGTGTTAGTTCTTTCCAGATTACTTGGGTTAAATTCCAAATCTCACATATGTAAGCAAGAAATCCTGAAATTGGTTCGTGTACTGAAAACACTTTGGCTGATGGTTATGTTTCAGAATCCTAATTCATTCTTATTTTCCCTTACCTGTGATGAGAGTTTCCCCCTACAATTTCAGTCATATGTATTTTATTCCTCTGAAAAGGAACTAGGGTATAGAGGTTTATCCTAGAGGTGAGACAACAGAATCCTTTACTTTTACAATTCCATAGTTGTTGAATTATAGCATACATATTGGATTTCTTATGGATACATTGCATTAGAAACAGAATCTCACATGAAAGTCTGTGAAGAGATTGATCTCACTATTTAGTCATTTTAAGCATGTATTATTCCCCTATTTATTTATTTTTTTGCTTTTACCAGTTTTGCCGTGGTTCTTCTATCCTATGTGAGCAAAAATCCTGTATTCTTGCATATTGTAAAGAAATAAGTTAAAACTAAGCATAATTCCATTGGTAACATTTTAATAATTTCTTCATTACAAATCTATAAACTCTCCAGGCTTAAAAAGCAGATCATGGCATTTCTAGAGTTGTGAAGGGTTGGGAAATATTTAAGGGAGAGAAAGTAATATTTTTCATAGTTTTGCTTATGCTTTTGAGTTCTGAAGATTGTCTTAGAGATTTTGTGAATTTTTTTTTAAAACAAATATTTCACCTGACAATTTCCCCTCCTAACTCTTTTCATAATATGAAATCAAGACCCATGGTGGCACATTGGTTAGAATACAATATTGCAGGCTAATTCTGCTGCCTGCCAGCAGTTCAATCCTGACTGACTCAAAGTTGATTCAGCCTTCCATCCTTCCAAGGTCGGTAAAATGAGGATCCAGATTGTTGAGGGAAATATGTTGACTCTGTAAACTGTTTAGAGAGATCTGCAAAGCACTATGGAGGGATATATAAGTCTAAGTGTTATTGCTATTGCTACTAATTGTTTTTTTAAAATTGCTTTTTATGATCTGTCTGTCCAGAGTCACATCATATGAGATAGACAGCTGTATAAATATGATAAGCAAGCAAGCTAGTCATCTGCTGCAGTAAGTGTTAGTCTTAACAAAGAAAGAATCCTAGCAGTGAAAAATTGTGTCTATATGCTATCCTGAGCCAAACAGAAGTGAATCTCTCACCTCTCTAGCAGTGTGTGTGGCTAGAGTAGGTCCAGATGTGCATGTCACTATCGGAGGTCAGTGTCTTTAGCGATACGCACAATTAGAAGTGAGACCAAATGTGCAGCAGCTTGGGGAAATAGTTTCTGGAGCTATTTCATTTAATGAGATCCCTTGATGATAGGCAGGGTGTACCAAATGTCCCCATTATATAACAATAATCTAAATTACTTAGAGTGACTCACTTTGCAGAAAGTAGGGTACTTACATTTTCCAAATGAGCAAAAGCAGTTCAGCCATTAGCACAGCAATGCTCCTGGAAGCGATCTGCTTCCAGGTAAGGAATACAGAGTTATCTGTGACCTTTCACGGCTGCAAATTTGAATTGTGAATGATGTGTCAATGGCCTCTCTCAGACACAGCTCTGGAAGGAGATACATTCTCAGCCATCAGAACCACAATGTTTCTCACTGCATTCCATTCACATTGACATGCTGCTCCTCATACCAATTATGCAAGAGAAAAACAAGGGATGTCCATGCTTCCCGGAACCAAGCCTCAGGCTATTTCCACAAGAGCAAAATGAAATTTCATTATAAGTGTGCCAGCAGTGTCACCACTTGTCAGGAAAGACACTGCTCTCTCCATCACTTTCAGCAGTTGAATGTCTTTGGGGCAGCAGGCTAATCAAGCTTGGAGACCAAATGCTTAACATGATGAGCCTGGAACCTACTATATGTTTTCTGATCCATGACTGCAAATGAAAAAGTGACTTTGGGCAACATCCAAATCATGGAGTTTTAATACATTTTATATGCAATAACTCAAGTGTGCATTATTGTCTAATGTTTTCATTTTAATGCAAATCTTCTGTCCATATAATCTATCTCCTAAACAAGTGCCTATTATGAAATAACAGTATTGACAGAAGACTATGATTCAAATTTTAGCTTTAACAATACCTCACTGACAGTGTTGGGAAAATGTTGACAGTTAAAAAAGATGTCAGGGAAAAAAGGGAAGGGAAGAGAATTATTGTATAATGGAACAACATACAGATCTCTTCATGCATTACTTTGATACCTCTCTCTATATATGTCAAGTAGACTATGAATTTTCCACAATAATCTTTATTTATAATATAATTTGCATTCCTCAATTGAGATGTATTAGGGAGCTAACACAAAGCAACCAAAATATTCCAACCTTGTATAAAATACCCCAAAGCATGGGAAAAGTGTATCTTCCAATGGCTGCAGATAACTGAAGGTGTACAGAAACTTCAAAAGGGGAAAGAGTGTACATACAAAGTGTAGCAACAACAGCAGCAATGACATCCTCTACTTTGACATAATCATTTAAAATTAACAGAACTCAGAAAGCAGGTAGATTCACCTGGAAAGAGACAATCATTCAAGCATCTTAATTCAAAAGTATTCAGGATCCAAAGAAAATAGCTAGTGGCTCATATAGTGACCATGTCTAGACAACATTAAACTGCAAGTAGGAATGTTGTATTTCTGGCATATAATCGTTGCTCTGGTTTTTGCAACCTAGATCTGATATTCATAAGTCTGATTCTCATGTTCAATTGCAGCATGAACTTTATTTCTATGCCACATATAGATGTTGCCTTCCTCTTATCCTCAGTCTTCAGTTATCTTAATATCTAATCTAAAAGGAACAATCAGTGGGAACAAGCAAAACATATGTACCATCATACCTTCAAATGTATTGCATATATAGCATAGGAAGGAAGATAACCAACCTGTATGATAGTCTATTATGTTTTGTTTGTTTTCAAACCATAAGATATATGCTAAGCGTTCCTTAAAAAATCCTTAAAACAATTTTTAAATTGTTGATAATATTAGATTATTGATGTAGCTTCATAAAACTCTTCTCAATGTACTTAGTAATACTAAAGTTTCAGAGATTGCTAAGGCCTGGCCTAAATAAAGATGTAACTGAATATATTTTCATGAGCTGGGTGTTGTTTTTGCTATGATAAATTATATTTTTGTCATTTCTCAAAAAATTTAAAATATCATTAATAATTAACTGATTAATTGTAACTACTTCATTTTCTAGTTTTTAATTTTTGTTAAATAAGAGCTATTCTAAATAGTCAATTTCTCATGAAAACAGAGATCAAATTTTAACTCCTTAGCCAATAATGTCCAAGTATACCTAGCTAATATTGAAAATACCATGGGATTCTTATGGTAAATAGAATCAAGTACTCACCAGAATTGCAAGTTTGCCAAATGGTAATTCTTCAAATTGGATCCATAATGATATATATTCTACATAATTTCTCCTATTTGGCATAGAATCATAATGTTGGAAGAGACTTTGGAGGTCTTCTAGTCTTACCCTCTGCATAAGTCCTCATATTATCCCAAATGACCATCCAATCTTTTTATTAAACCTTCAGTGATAGACCATTCACAGCCTCTCTGGTATCAATACAACAGTTGGTGACTATTTTTCCTTCCACTAGTAGAAAGAGAAAAGAAGCCAGAGAAATTAACCAATTCTTGTTTGTCCTACCCTCAAACAGCAAGGACAGAGCATTCAGTGGACAAAATAGAATTGGTTTATGACAATCTAGTTTTCTATTCCAAAACTTCTGTCTGCTGGTTTTACAGCCAAAAAACAATCCATAACAAAAAAGTCAAACAACTGCAAAAGATATTTAATAAGTTAATAATTAATTCTAATTTGGTAGGGATGTATACAATTTTATTTGATTCATCAAATTGGGCTAAAAACCCAATTATATTTAAATTTAATACTGATATTGAAATCAGATCTCTTCACTACTATATTTTCCATGAATTCATCCCAGTGACAAGCTTGTAGCTCCTATTCAGCTAAACCTGTCGTGAATATTCTTCACTATTACCAACAATTGTTTAAAATTATGCATGTTCCCAACTGGAGAGAAAAAATTCAGGGACTACTATGTTTATATAACCAAGATAATTTCTTCATTCCAACAATCAGCTATTGAACCATAAGCTATTTTAGCAAGAGAATCTGTAAAAGCCATTACAAAGCTATCAGGACCTTTAAGTATGTTATGATATCTCTCTCATTCAGGAAATTTCTAATCGAGAACCTTTGGCCTTCACGTAATGCTTCAGCTAGTAGAGACAATTTTCAGGGATTGTGGGAATTATAATTCAGCAGTGTCTGGAGGGTCATAGGTTGCCCACCTCACTTTAGTAGTCAGTCTTTTCTGCATTTATTTCTGCACTTGAACTCCTGTTTTAATCAGGAAGCTCTTTACTATATCTACAAAATTCATTTCCAAGGGCTAGCCTGTAGTAGGAATCAAATAGTGCTCTTATACAACATTTAATAGACTATTATAGTATCCAGCAGTGCCTTCTGAACCTAAAAGACTTTTGCAATATACTAGACAACTCTGTGACACGTTGGGTCATCCTTTGAGAGAAAGGTAATGCAGTCGGATGTGACCAGAATGAAAATTAATTTTTTGGCTGACCATGTCTTTTTTTACCACAGTGCTAAATGGTCCCATTGGGGTAATCAAATAAACAGAATAACTACAGATTGGCAAAAAAGCAGTGGGAATAGGAGTGACTTATGACTTTCTATTAACTTCTCTGTTGACTTTGTGGAATATTGGCAGGGAACATCACTGGAAATCACAATCAGGTGACCACGGGAATCCTTCAACAGCCACAGCTTTGGCAATAAAACTGGTCTGAACATCATGGAAATTTCAATTCTATGGCAGTGATTGGTCCTGAATTTTTAATCCATTCTTTAAGTTAGTGGATTTAAGAACCTTGATTCAAAAATTGCAGTAAAATGTATTGTTTGGGCTAACTTGGGGGTACAAACAGAAAAGCAGATGAACACAATGAAATTTTTAGTAGTATATAAAGGAAAAAATGCCCTTAAATTGACTCTTAGTGCACGAGTATTTGTACAGCCTTCTTGGTAGCAGTAACAAAATGAGTTTGCCATTATCTTCTACCACATACCCAAACACGTTCTGCCTTCTAGCCTATAGCTTCAAAATTCCTTATTGGTTTCTGTTCAAACCTAACCTTGCTTAGCTTTTGATCTCAGATTAAACAGCCTGTGCTGCAAGTTACTGAGTTTTGATAATGTATACTCAGGTAAATTCCATTTAGCAAAGTATTTAATCCCATTTGAAAACTCTGTTTACAGCTTCAGACTATAGCATACTTTATTGAATTTAGTGATTCAGAACTTTTGAGTTGCCCCTGAAGAAAATCAGGGGTGACATATACACATACATGCTAAATCTAAAATTGCTCCAATGACAAATTTTCTTCTCATCTCTGTACATGAGTCAACCTTCAATTATATTTTTAAAATATTTTTCCCAATGGTAAAATAGCATTTTTAAAGCAATATCTCACCATTATATGTGGAAAAAGTATAAATCTTATTTGATGCTGCAAAGGAAACCTGACATTGACATTGGGATAAAAGAATATTCAAAGATATTTTCTCTCTTCTCTTTTCCTGTTCAAATCAACTGTATGATATCACCTAGATGCTTGCTAGGATTGAAACAGCAACAAGTGGCAGTCTCAAAAACAAGACCAGGTCCCTGTGCCATGATACTAAAGGATATTGGAAAGCTTCTTCAGAGGCTTACAAGAAAAGGCTGGACACAGAGGCATCTACTGGCAGTGTCTCATGTTTGTAAAGCCCTGGGGATCATAATCTGCATAAGTTAAAACATGTGTTTAAGTGCTTAATTGCAAGTCATGATTTCTCCACAATTCCAATCAATCTAGAGTATGCATGCTGATTTGTTAGTGATGTCTTAGCCTTGTAGGAATCATTTATTGGATCAATATGGCAAGGGGGGAGAAAGCGTGATAGCTTTGAGAAGGCATTGACTCAAGGAAATTCAGTAATGAAATGTAAACCATTCATCCCTGATTTTAAAAGCGTCTCAAATGGGTTGGGAAGATAAAGTATGGCTCCTCCCCGTCCTTTTTTGGGATACCGTTAGAGTGCTCAATTTATGGGTTTTGCTTTAGCCGAAACATATCCAGCAATTATATGCAAGATTTATGTAAAACTGTTATTCAAGTCACTTCATCCCAGAGAAGGCATCAGTCATTGGACATTGGTACAAGGTCACTTACCTACTAGATAACTGTCACAAAAGTTCTGCTGCCCTCCATGTTTATACCAATAGACCATGTTTCAACTAAATATTAGAATTCATCTCATGCATTAATCTGCATCAGAAAGTAGGTCTCATCAAGCAGACATCATAAGCATAATTCCATGGCTGTAGTTGCAGTTAAGCTGGAGATAAAGTATAAAGTAAATTACTAAAATATGTTTGATCTTTGCATTCCACTTATTATTCTAGATTCTTTGTTATAGCCCTGGACTTCTAATGTTCTCTTCCTTTTTTTTGCTATATGTTTGTTGGCAACTTTAGGATAACAATATAACAGATCTTCCATGATCACTCTCCATCTCAGTAGTATGGCAAATAGAATGCAGAGACTAATGCAGGTAAATGGACAGTAGTAACAACAGTGAGGAGATGGATGTGCTCAGAGAAAAGATGTCTCCTATATATTCTTGGCACAAGTGCTGCCCAACTGAAAGCATCCCTTTCCCGCCTCTGTTTTCAGATATCTTCCATGTTGTTATGTCAAAGACACAGGACCAGCAAAAATCCACACTTGGCTGTTTATTTGTGTGACCTGTGGCCCAAATGCTTTTATACAATGCCATGTTAGAGCTATGTCAGCTCTAATAGCCCAGCCCAATTTTGCTCTCAGATAACAAACTTGAATCAAATCACGCTTTCATCAAATTTCAAATCTTCAATTAGAATCAAATCAAGTCTGATTTGTATAGACCTACTGAATAAGCTGTTTCTTTGGAACAAAAAGAGATCTTGAGATTAACCGTATGTTTTCAGTACAGCTGTTTCTTGATAGTAGATGGCTGGAATCAATGTTTTTGTAGCTACTTTAGATCTGATGTGAATCACAAGTTCCATCATGTTCTGAGTTGTAAATGTAGCCTTTCATGAATTCATTTTTTAAATCCCCTTGAAGCTTTACTTTGTTTTACTTTATTTTATTGTTTATTTAAGATTGAAAAACATTTTGAATCAAAAGTTTATGAGTCATTTTAATCCATTAAAAAGACAATTACATGTTTTCATCCTTTTAAGATCTGTATTTTTTGCAATATAGGGTGAAACAATGATTATAGAATTTTTTGGGGGAAAGTTCTTAAACATTAAGCCTTTGGATGAAATTGATTTAAATAAAGACTTTGAGGTTAATTAGAAAGATTCTCCCATGTTGGCAACGCTTGTCATGTTTACATTTCAAACTGATAATAAGGCTTTGAAGATCAATTATTAAAGGGCACCAGATGATCACTTTAAAGGAAATATTAATTTGTGAGTTCCTTTGTGGCGGTATAGAAATCTAATTAAATAAAAATAAATAAATAAGTATCAATAAGAAATATATATATTTCATCTTGATTTGTCCATTTTTCTGTATTAACAAAAATGCTGATATGCTAATGTTAGCACCCTAGGTTTAGAACCAATGTTAGGAACAATAGTACACATATATTACATATATATACATTGCACTTTACATGTAAAGAATTACAACGCCATATCTTATTTCCTGCATGATTCTTCATGCGTCTGGACACTTTGCACCTTTGTGAAGTTATCAGCAATATTTTCTTTGCTCTCACAATATTCCAGCATTATCAGCTAATTCTTCACACTATGTCTTATATTCTGGTATCGCAGATCCGTATGCTTCGATCTGGTGTTTATCTTAGCATTCAAAGCCAATTTAATTGCTGCTTGATTATCTTCAAACACTGTTATTGATTTATCCACCTCTAGTTCAAAATCTAAACACAATTATTTGAAGTATAATAGTTTTGTGCATAACACAGACAAACATGAGAATTCAGCTTCCATAGTAGACAGACTAATATGTTGTTGTCTAATTGATTTTCTAGTTTCAACATCACTGGCGAAACTCTTATCTGTGTAAGCGCTGAGTAATAACTCCCCATCAGGCTCTAGGTATAAAGAATAATTTGCAGTTTTCTTTAAATACCTTAAAATCTTTTGGCTGATTGCCAAAGCCTGGCTGTGGGTTTTTCAGTGTACTGTGCTAATTGGTTAACACTATACGCAATGTCTGGTCTAGACCAATTTGCCAAATATGACAAGCAAAGACTGGTAAACATCCTTGTCAAACACAGGGCTGTTGTCTTTAGCATCAGTAAAGCCCTTCTCCATGGGAGTTCCAGTCGGTTTACTTTGGTCCATATTATATTTTTTCAACAATGCGTTGATCTTATCCACTTGGGATACTTTAAACCCTTTCTCTGTTCTTATAATATCTAGCCCAAGATAATTCCTAATCTCCCCTAACGGGTGAATCTTGAACTTACTCTGCAGACTTTTAATTATTTCTTCAGCCTCATGCATAGTTTCAGTGATGATAGCCATGTCATCTGTAAAAAGTAGCAAGAATGCTAGCTTGCCATTCTGTTTCCTTTTAAATAAACATGGTATAAAAAGGAGGGAGAGTGCTCTCGAGTCTCCTGCTTTTATAATAAGCATCCTGATTCTAAGCAGTTTTGCAAACCAACCAGTTAGGTGCTTAAAGGGACCATAACCCATATAACCCTAACAGCCCTTAAACCCCCAGTCCATGAACTGGCACCGGACCGCAGCATGCAAGCAACTGGTCCGCAGAAATGCGCCAAGCCCCATTTGTAAGATGTAGGCACCATGGAAACCATGACCCCTTCGGTCCACGGAACCGGTCCCTGGTGGCCAAAAAGTCGGGGGGGGTGGGGCACTGCTCTAGCGAGATGTTGACAATTTCAAGTTTCTTTTTCCTTTTCTGAGACAGACATATCCACCTAAACCTGCTGTTCAGATTAATTCAAAATGGAGTGGAGATGCAGTTAAGCAAAAAGGTAATATTATGCATGTAATTTCATGTTCCTGCATATATTTACAGCTTTAGACTCTGTTTTTTGTTTTTTGTAAGAAGATTTGTTTGCCATATTTCTGGTAATGGATTAAATTGTACCTGAATTAAAAAGAGAATAAACCTGTTTTTTTAAAAGAATTAAAACAACCCTTGAAATATATGCTGTGATATGAATTAATTTGGCACAATACTGGAAAAAAGAAACTTTGTCAATAGCATAAGTTTGAGAATCAGATCTGGAGAATATACTGCAGTGGTTATATATGTTTTCAACAGAAATCTGACCAAATTCATTTAGAAATAGCATCCTTACAGAAAACATTATGCAACAAGGTAGGCTAAGAAATTTAGAGTAGACCTTTTGAAGAAATGAGACATACAGATTTAAAAAACCACTTGGAAAATGTAAAATATAAATTATAGAAATTTAAAGTGAACTATAAATATCTAAGTAATAATTAGTTCTGCTAAAAGAGGAAGGGTGTATTATCGAATGCTGCTATTTATAATGTATTTTTATTCTGTATCTTCTTGCATCTCTCTTTTTGATATCGTACTTTGTACAGTAGTTAAGCAATAACAAAATTAAGCAAACACAAAACATTTTTGTAGTCTCCTTGAAAGCAGGATTGAAGTTATGCCTTAATACAAATCCCAGATTCAAAGAACAGAATTTTTCCATATGAGATAGTGTTGCTAAAAGCTATGTATGATAGTGAGATTGAATTTCTCCTTGTAAGCAGTGAACTATTGCAATTTTCTCTACATGGGGCTCCCCTTGGGGCGCATTCGGAAGCTCCAACTTGTGCAGAATGCGGCCGTGCGGGGGGTGTTGG
>JANHFO010008062.1:0-10224 GCA_032468095.1 Pareas carinatus | reverse complement strand
TTATGTGTGAATTTGATTATTTGAGTAGAAGAAATCTTACTGTATAATGAATTAAATTTCTTGGTAGTCCATGTGATATTCTGTGTTCTCCTTCATGGATGATGTTGTTTTTCTTTGTGTTTTGTCAGAGGATGTTTTTTTGGGGGGGGCGGAGGGTGTCTGTAAAAGAGAAATAGGTGGGGTGGAGTTGCTGTTTATATATATAAATAGGATTTGTTTATTGTTGTAAATTGCCTAGGAGTGAGTGGACGGCCACATAAATCCTCTAAGCAAACAAACAAACAAAGAAATTTGCAACCTTTTCTGCCAGCTTCCCTATTGAATTTGCTTCTGGGAAGCTGACAAGGGTGCCTTTGCCTGGGGCCTGCTGCTACTGGAATGCAGCAGCTCAGGAGAGGAGGGATTTCCCCAAGCAGCGCCGTTTAGAGCACGAAGGAAATTCCTTAGCCGTTCAGATCGAGTTTGGAGGGAATATGCAGAGCATGCAAGGCTCCAATCAGGAGATCTAAGGCTGGGGCCTGCTGTTCGGAGCAAGAAGGAAATTTCTTAGCCATTCGGAGCTAGTTCAGAGCCTGTGCTTAAAATGTAAATTTATATTTTTCCGGTATCGCCGTTTTTAGGCCTGGGCTTGAATTTTTTTTTCTGTTTTCAACATCATGCCCCGTTGGGGCCCTGTTTGTAGGTCATGCCGCCATTGGGCAATTTGGCAAGCAGTGGGGAAAAGGTAAGTATTTGTTTTTTTCTTTTAAAAATAGTTCTTGTTTAAAAATTGGTTACTTTGTGGTAGGGTAAATAATAAGCTATGTAGGGGTTTTTTGTGTGTCTTGAGGTTGAGGTATTTGTTTTGAGACTGAGTTGTCTTTGGTGAGTATGTTTGAGGCTTGCAGAAGAAGTTGTGTAGGTTGTATTTTTGTTTTGTGTTGAGGTATGTTTTTTTGGACTGAGTTGGGTATTTTTGTGAGTGTGTGACAAACCTTGGTTGTGGTGTTTTTCTTGGTTTTTTGTAATAAGTGTAATAAGGCAGAGCAGTGTCTCCATAGTTCCATTGATTTATTTTAGCAGTTTGTTTTACTGGTAATAAGAGAGAGCACTATCTCCTTCCTTGCTTAGAGAGAAAGAGATAGATCAGGTTTTAGATAGTTGGAGTTTTTGCGGGTGTGCAGGTGGCAATGGTTTGGGTGTTGGGTCCTCCCCTTTGCAATAAATGGTAAATAACTCCTTTTAAAAAAAATTCCCAGAAATTTTTGTTGTAGTTTGCTCCTAGATGGGAAGCAAAGGTATGTAGAAAATGTCAGTAGTGTAGCTTTTATGGTTTTTGAGATATAGTGATGAGTCAGACATAAGTGAGTGGGAAATGAATGATCAATGAATCATTTTTCAGGTTTATTACCATAGATGTGAGGGAGGTAATTTGGTCATCCAAACAACCTTTTGGTCAACTGTCTTGAATCCAGCCATATGGATATCATATAGTAAATGTCTTATGTGATTTGCAGTCCATTTTGAAGGTCTGGTTTATACTAGAAAAAAATCTCCAGACTGAGACTTGAAAAAAACCCCTCAAATTTAACTGTTGTTTCCTATAGAGTGGAATGAAATATGTAGAAAAGCTATATTACTCTGAATGTTTTTCAAAATAAAAAGCTACATATTTTGAATCATGTGCTGTTCAAGAAGAGGCATATTGATGAAATAATCTATAATCCCATCCTACTCTTTTCAATAAATGAAAAACACCACAGAGAAAATGAGCAACTTGAAAAACTGGTCTGAAACTGCAATAATAAATATTTATATTTCAAATTTGACTGTCACACTATTCTAACAAAAAAAGAGAATGCATCTAAAGAAAAATTGGACAATAATATGTAAATCACTTGTATAAATTCATTTCATTTCATTTTATTTTGGGGGGGCATAATCTCATCAAAATTCTGAATGCATGCATGCTAAATTTCAAAACTACAAAACATATACAGATGAATGCTATATTTACAAATGGTATTATAATTGTTTAATTTTGATTGGAATCTTTTGTGAATATTAATGACTCACCATAACAGTCAAATGCTGTATTGTAAATAGAGTGCAAATAAGAGCTGCATATTATGCAAACCTATGCTCAGAAAAAGTTTTAAAGTAGAGTGACATTCAATTTCTAAGGTTTCTGTTAGTTAAAAACAACAACAACTCAACTAAGCCAGTTGCCTGTTCAAGAGTCAAAATTCAAATCGACTGATTGAATGAAGGTTTGGGAGGGTTTTGGTGGGGAGGGCTCTTCCCTTACAGTGCTCTTTTACAGAACTGCATAAAGTATTCCACAGGGCCCGATGTGATCAACCCTATGTCAGATGCAAAGAATCAGGATCATTAGTTAGATTGTAGCATAGATGTTTTATTCAAATTTATACTCAAGAATCTGGTCAACTAAAGCTCAACTAAATTTGTGCCAGATAAGGGCCAAAGGAATTCAGGAGGCCTTGAACCTGGAGCCTTTGTGGGAACACAATAATTCTAAACTTATAATTTATTTCACTCTGCCCACCCCCAGCTCTGCGGACTCTTCTCCTATATTCTACCATTTAGGAAAACTGGCTCATTTTAATTCAGTATAGGTTCCAGCATGAATAATCTAAAATTATTCATTGAAACAGGTCTAGGTCTTTTCTTCAAAATGAAATGGAGTATGGAATCCAGTTGAATCCCCAATGAATTTTGTGTGTTAGGTCTGCAAAGGTTTTTGAAGTAGCCTACAGCAACTCATGGGACATAATAACTGAACTAGAAGGAATTCAAAAGCTCTGTAGTTCCCTTTCCAATCCAGGAAGCAGGCTGTTCCATCCCTCATGAAATACTTTTAATAAATGATGATTTAGGACTTTCAGAAGCAGCTAGTTCAGTCGGCAAACAGGCCATTCTGTTAGGAAGATTTTATTGTTGGACTAAAATCTGTGTTGTAATTTTAAATTTTGGGTGCACATCACACAAACTTGCTTCACCGCTTAACTTATCATCCTTCAACTACTTGAAAATAGCTATAATTGCAACTTTTAAGAATTTTCTCTCAGGGCTAAACATACTTTCCATGTATCCTCATATGACTTGACACCTACAGTTTTTCACTATTTTTGCATCTTTCCTCTGGATGTTGTACCTTGTCAATATTCTTAAATAATAGATAAGTTATTATAGAGAACCTTTAACCAGAACAAAGTGTTACAATTAATCCTTATATCTGTGTATTAAAATTCTACTAACATAGCACCACCAGTACATTGCTGACTGGTGTTTAGCTTGCAGTACACTAAAGCCCTTGGATTGTTTTTATATCTATTGAAAATCATTTTGTTAGTTCAAAGGCAGTTCTAAGTCACATCAAGATCATCTTGAATACCATTTTTGTCTTTTAAGATATTTGCTGTCCCTTCTCATTCCTGGCAGAGATTCATTTTCTTTTTTTTATTTGAAGTTTGTAGCTACTTCTGTGTCTGTCTTCTTTGAAAGTTTGGCAATTTGATCCAGCAAATCTTAGCAGCTGTACTTTGGGTGCTTTAACATGTTATAACACACTCTCATGCTATTTCTTCCTTTCTCCTTACCTTTCAAAATTATCTTAAGAATTGAATTTTCATACTTAGTTAGATGCATTTCCATATAAAATGTATTTGCATAGGATGCCACTTTCCTTTCCTTTGTATTTGGACTCATCCCCTTTTTTTCTGTGAGGTTTATTTCAAATGTATACTTTTTACAGTCATGAATCTTGTTCCATCAGATTTCATTAACACCTGCTGGGTACTTAGCTAGGTTCTACTGTTCATTTTATATATAGAAAAATTAAGAGTTAGATGAGATTTTGGATATCTTGTGTTACAGTCACCTACCCAATACAGGAACCTAATACTACAGCATGCATATAAATGACAATCCACTTTCTGCTTCTCCACCTGGACCAAAGAACAGTCCAACATCTTGTGAGGTTGAGCAATGAAAGATTTTTCTTGATGTCCAATCTAAATTTCTTCCTTGTAATTTAAATCTACTCTTTCTTTTTTGGAACATTCCAACAATGTCGATTGTCTGAATTTCTGATATTTTTAATGTTTGTACACTATCCAGACTTTGGGTAATTGATAATATGGACCACCATATAACCTTTTAAAATATATAAATAAACAATTATTTTCCCCTTATTCTAAATGACAGCTTTTAGATACTTGAACTGTTTTTCTCCGTAGCTTTTTCCTCTTTAGAAAAATGTCTCAACTCATCATTGTCTGAGCACTATGGAGTAGGAGAAGATTTATTCAAGGGTGATGAGAGTTAGCAAGCAGCACTGCAAACCCATTCCATTTCTAGAATGCTGTGGCATCATATGCATGATCTGAAGGGGTGATGTTTATGGTGCAATGCTGCGATGATGCTATTATCATTCAGTGGAAGCAGCAACAATATATGAAGGCTGCTGACTGCAACCTCTTCCTTATCCGTTTTTCTTTGCAGGTCTCTTATCATCTTGATTGCTGTCCCCTGAACATGCTCTGTATATCAATGTCTTTTCTAAAATGTGATGTTCAGAACTGGATTCAGAATTTGAAGGATAGCCTGACAATGCATACTAAAAAAAAAGATTGCTTCTTTAAATATTGACAGTTGATCCATCCTAGATTGATTTTGCTTTTTCTGCAGTACCACACTACTGAATTATTATAAGCTTATGATCTTTCAGAAGACCCAGATGCTTTCCTCAATATTGCTGACCATTACGGTTCTCTCTATTCAATATCTGCTGTACATTGTTGATTTTGCCTATCCAAAAGAAGGAATCTGTTTGAAATCGATCTTGCTGTTTTCTGCCCGTTGCTCTCTTGACTCTTGATGCAGTCCTCTAAAGGGTTTACAATACCTGCTTTTTTGTGTCATCTGCAAATGCCATTATTGTATTTTTGAAACCTGTAACTAAGTCATTTATAAATACGTCAAACAGCACAGGGCCTAGAGGGGAACTCTTCAGTATATCACTTGACACTTTGCTCCAGCATTATGTGAAGGCATTGATGCTTACTTTTGGGATATTGTTATTCAAGCAGCTCTATATATACTTGATACTAACATAGCCCAGTCCAAATTATCTATTTTCTTCACTAGGCTCTCAAAAGGGACTTTATCTAATACTTTGGCATGATTTATTCTTGATAAACCTATGCTGGCATCTGCCAAGGAATGAATTCTTTGTTTACAGCCAGCTGCTCAATAATGTGTTTCAGGGCTTTTGCTGGTGAAAATGTCATGCTGATCTGTCAATAGTTGCCTCAGCCCTCCTTTTTTTCTTTCTCTGATTCTCTAGTAAATCCCTTGTGCTGCATGATTTCTTGAAGTTCATAAAAGGAGTTCTGATATGACATCTACAAGTTCCTTCCAGATTCCTGGATGCAAGTGAGGTGGTCTTAGAAAGTTAAACTGATTCACATTCCTCGGATTGTCAGGCCCTCCTTTTCTCCATTGTTCTACTTAGGTTGTTAACTCCATTTTCCTTTCTGAAGAATAGGTATTGAGGAATTCTACCTCCTCCCTTTCATAACTTTCCTAATGGCCAGTCACTCCCTCTTCTTTCTTCTTTTACTGCTTACATAGCCAGAAAAGCATTTCTCATTGCTTTTATCTTTCCTTGTGAGTCCAAGGTTGTTTTTCTCAATGCTCAATGTGTCTGGCTTTATTTCTAAAAATAATAGTTATGTGCTGGAATTGAATTCAGTTGTTGAATTCAGCAAGACCTATTTTCTTGCATATTTGTGAAGTAGTATGTTAAAGACATGGTATTTGTTAGGGTTATATATGGGTTGTGGTTTCTTTAATAACCTAACTGGTTAGTTTACAAAATGGCTGACTAGGTGACCATGCTGAGTCATGCAAATTGCCTAGAACCAGGATGCTGATTATAAAAGCAGGAGACTTGAGAACATTCATTCTCTTTATGACTTTCTATGACTCTCATCGTCTCTGCTTTGCTCCTGTGTTTGATCCTATGTATTGCTGTTGAAGTTTGCTGACTAACTTGGTTAGTGGAATTGCTGTTGAAGATTGTTGACTAATTTCATTAGTGGAATTGCTGGTGAAGATTGCTGGCTAGCAGAGTTAAACTCCAAAAGTATATTATAATATTTTTTTTAAAATTAAACAGACTCAAATCTGAAAAGGATTCAGATAATTAACTTCTTGGGTAGATATATTTCTTGACATCACTAAAAGAAAGGTGGAATATTGTTGCAATTAATGAATACTTCCTAATATTGCCTTAGTACTGTATATTCTGCAGATTTTCGTCTTTTGTGAGTATTGAATCAAATCCTAACCTTTTGGCCAAAATGTTCACATGTTTCATAGAATACAGTGGAATAATTACAATTAATTTACTGCTTTCCTTCCATCTCAAAATTGATTTATTCCTGATTCTACTTGATAAATAACATGACCATTATTTCTGTTATTTCTGCTTAGAAAAACTAAACACCCAGAAAAAGGTTATCTCAAAAAACCCATTATAACATTTTTCCCTTTCTTTTGTAATCACTGTATTAGTCTGCTATAATGCAGTTGCAGTAAGATTGCTTAATGCTGCATTAACAGCAATTTAATTTTTAAAGCAAACAGATCTACATCTAAAATGACTTGATCCAGCCTAACATATTTCTACTCAGTTTCTTTCTAAATAAATAAATAAATAAATAATTTTATTTATACCCCGCCCTTCTCCCGAAGGACTCAGAAAATAATGTTTCTGCAATAGATAGTAGAAAAGAGATATGATTGCATTAATATAATATCAGGTGAAATGCTCTATTTTTTGCATTTCAAGTACCTTTGTGTGTCCATGTTAGCAAGGTGTTTGTTTTCAGGAGATATGGAGAGGGAGAGGGAGAGGGAGGGAGGAAGAGAGGGAGAGAGGGAAAGATTACCATCATTCATCATCATTTTTTCCTCTGTCTATCCACTACAGCAGGGTTTCCCAACCTTGACAACTTTAAGGCAGGTGAACTTCAACTCCTAGAATTCTGTGAGTTGAAGTCCACCTTTCTTAAAGTTGTCAAGGTTGCAAAACATTGCACTACAGGATGAAGTCCTCTTCCACATGTTTCCAACCTATACAGTCCTGAGCTTCCATTTGCCAACTGAACATGCAATACTTGCTGATGTCATTGATCGATCTTGTTTTAGGTCTCTTTCATGGATGCTTTTTATTAAGTGGAATCCATTCTATGATTGCCTTGGATGGATTGCACTTGATAAAAAAAATGTCCAAGAAAGATACCTAAACAAAATAACTCAATGACATCCGCAAGTATTGTGGGCCCAATTATATAAAAATAGAAAATTGTTTGATCAAAATGGTCAAGGCTAGTCTGGAATATTTACCATTAACAGAATTTCATTTGAACACTGGCAATAGAATTACAACCAACAATAGATCTGACCAAAGAGGACTAGGCTATTGCACAAAGAGTAAATGCATTTCACAAAGGACTTTTCACAAAGAAGTTCCAAGAAGCTGTAGAATAACGTCAAAGACGAAATATACAATAGTATAGCAATAGTAATAAGATTCAGATACTCAAACTTTGCAGTGCAGTGAGCTAAAATTCAATTTTCCTACTTGTGATATAACAATTTTAGGAGCCTGTTATAAATAATAGAATTTAACTAAGGTTAATTGAAATCCTTGAGAAATGTAGTGACTTTGTAATGCAAGATTGATATAAAAATGGTTTTCATTAAAGAATGCTTTTGTGTTGGTTGCATATTATAACAAAAAGGTTATCAAATTTGGTCTTGGCTGGTTTAGTCAGAAAAATGAAGGCAAATGGAGAATTGGTTTGATACTTCCCTTATTTAAAATTGTGAAAATAAAAGTGATTAGGGGGTGTTATGAATGCAGGAGAATACAAATGCAATAAATATTTTTTTTTACAAAAACAAAAATGATTATAATCATTTTAAAGGGATTACTTGTTAAGATGTTCCAGCTGGAATCTTTAATTCATTGGCCATAATTTTACTTAGAACAGGTTGATTAACTTTTGTTGAACAATTTTTGTGTCAGAGCCTTAGTGAACCAGATATGCATACATGTTCTTTTTGCCACCATCCATAAGTCTTCATTTGTAATTAAAAAATAGATAAGTGAAAAAGAAAAGGCTTTTGCCATCTGGATTTTTAAAACATTTCTAAATATGCATAACCCCTGAAATCTAAAGCTTTTAACACTTGATGAGATGTCCAATCAAAATTTGTTTCATTGTAAATTAAAGTCATTGGTTCTTAATTTAAGTTGGGACAGCATGGAAAAAAATATCTGGATGTTAGGCCTTCAGATATTTGAAAATAACTCATATTTCTCTCTGCAGTCTTCTCTAGGTTAAACAAACACAATACCTTCAATTTTTTTAGTTTTCTTCATACGTTGTTGTTACCCTTCAGGCTCATTATCAGGTTAATTTCCCTACTTTGAACATGCTCTAGATCAGTGGTTCCCAAAGGGGGCAGTACTGCCCCCTAGGGGATGGTACTGCCCCCTAGGGGATGGTACTGCCCCCTAGGGGGCAGTGACATGGCTTAGGGGGCACTGTAAGGCCAGGGGGGTGGCAGGGCAGTGGTGGGAGGCCAGGGAGTGGCAGGGGGTCGATAAGAGACAAGGGGGATGCTGCTCAGAAGGTTCGGAGGCACGAGTGTCCCTGTGCATAAGGCAGTGATCATCAACCTATGGATCGTGGCACACTGGTGGAATGTCAGCCTATTCAGGTGGACCGTGAGGTGGTCCTACCTACCCCACATTGTAAGTATAGGCTAGGCAGCTGACCTCATGGCTGGCAATTGGAGCAGCTTGCTAATGGCTTCTTATCAGCAGCAGCATGGTGATCGACTTAGTTGGTGAGTTGAGAGCTAGCAGCTTAATTGAGGGGGCGAGAGAGCAAGAGACAGGCTGTTTGGGTTTGTGGCAAGTGGTGAACAAGAGGCTTGGATGAGGGGCAAGAAAGTGAGAGACCGTCTGTTTTGGTGAATGGCGAGCAAGAGGCTTCGGAGGGGTGAGAGAGTGAGAGACCGGCTGTTTTGGTTTGTGGCATGTGATGAGGACGTGGCTTGGGTGGGGTGGTGAGAGAGTGAGAGACTAGCTTCCGGGGTCCAGGTGCGGCCATGGCGGGATGGGTGGTGATGGTGGTCTCTGCCAGCCAGCAAAAGGCTGAGGTGGGGTGGGGGGGAGTTGGATCTCGTGGCCACTGGCAAAAGGCTGGGTTAGTGCAGGGGTGGAGTGGGCTGACACTGACACCAGCAAAAGGCTAGGCAGGGGGAGTGGGCAGCTGCCGGCAAAAACTGGGCTGGTGCATGGGTGGAATGGACTGTCACCAGCAAAAGGCGAAGTTTGGGTGGTGGTGGGCAGCAGGTTGGAGCTGCCTGCTGCCCACCCACTCAAGAGGAGCCAAAAGGGGGCGCAAGTCCTGCCTGCACAGGCTTCCCAGAGCAGCAGACAGACACCCGAGAGTCCTGCCTGCAGCCAGATCGGCTACACAGCCTGCAGGGACAAGCAGGCAGCAACAGTGTCCCGCTGTGGAGGGGCTGAAAGAAAACACAAGTCAGGCCTCTGCAGGCTATTCAGAGCAGCAGACAGGCACCCGAGAGATCGGCTGCCCCAACCTGCAGGGAGAGGCCGGGGCTGTAGCCACCATCGGAAGCGGGCTGAATGTGAGGTCTCCCAGAAGGGGCTGCCTGGATGCTTGGCATGCCAGGACGCGCGCTTCCTTTTGGTCCCTCCTGAGTTGGACGCTGTTGCTTCCCGCCTGCCCCTCTTGGGAGACCCCGCATGCAGCTCACTTCCGATAGCGGTTGCAGCCCTGACCTCTCCCAACCTTTTTCCCTTTTAGCAACTGCAAAATTCCACACCACCCTCTCTCTATTTCTATCTCTCCCTCCCTTTCCCCTCTCTCTCCTTTCCTCCACTTCTCTCTCTCTCTTCCTCCACCCCCTCTATCTCTCTGTATTTGTGTCTGTCTGTCTTTCTGTCTTTCTCTCTGTGTGTGTCTGTCTTTCTCTGTGTGTCTGTCTGTCTTTCATTCTCTCTCTCTCTTTGTCTCTCTCTATCTCTCTCCTAAGCAGCAAGAAATATCATACTAAAATGTGTAATACTTAGATAAGCTTCAATTATTTTGTAATAATTAAACTAACTTTAATAAT
>JANHFO010008060.1:5782-16475 GCA_032468095.1 Pareas carinatus | reverse complement strand
ATAGATAGATAGATAGATAGATAGATAGATAGATAGATAGATAGATAGATAGATAGATAGATAGATAGATAGAGCACTTAGACTTATATAGTGCTTCAGCTGTTTACTAGATGAAGAATTGACTTTTCATAAAATGGAATCATGTCTAGTTTAACGAAAAGAAGGACGAGGGGTGGCATGATAGCAGTCTTCCATTATTTGAGGGGACTGCCCCAAAGAAGAGGGGGTCAAGCTATTCCCCAAAGCACCTAAGGGCAGAACAAGGAGCAACAAATGGAAACTAATCAAGGAGAGGAGCAACCTGGAACTAAGGAGAAAATTTCCCGACAGCTGGAACAAGTAACCAATGGAACGACTTGCCTCCAGACGTTGTGGGTGCTCCAACACTTTAAGAGAGAACCATTTTTCTGAAATGGCATAAGGTCTCCTGCATGAGCAAGGGGGTTGGACTAGAAGACCTCCAACTCGGTTACTCTGTTACTGAATGCACCCAAATCCAAAAAATGGCCAATCGTTCATCAGAAGACAAAACCCACGAGGCTGGCCCATGGTGTCATCTGCTACCCCTGAAGAACATGGTCTCCTGCTTCGTCCTATTTTCCTGGGCAGATGGACAAGGGAATCGTTTTCTACTACCATCCATTTCATTGCATTTTAACTCTGGGATTCTCCAACCGTTCCCACTACTCCACCTTTGTGCTGCTAGAACTTCCTCTTCTAACTCATTGAGTTACAATCTTTCTAGTCTCAGCTTATCTGAGAAGAACAGCGTTAAAAATAACGGAAACTTCATTTGAAGTGTGTTGTTTCTGCTGGATAAAAGACGCATCTGTCTTGTTCTTACTTTTTGCAATTAACAACAACTGACGTTTAGTTCAATGTTCAGTTAATTATTTATTGAGCTGCCCTGTGGCTTGCTTAGATGTGTCGGGTGGGCCAAGTCATGCTGGTTTGTTAGCTCAAGTTTGCAGCTCCAAAAGTCCTGGGTGCTCATTCAATGAAACTCGATTTGATCTGGTTTATTGCATCCATCTCTTTAACAATAAGTCATATGTTTAGTGCAGGAAATATAAAGGCAGCTTGGAAGGCAATTTTTTTTCTTCCCATCCCAGCTTAAATCCAGTTTTGGAACTAAACTTCAAAATTGGAAATACTACTATTACTTTACTATACTAGTCAATTACTAGTGTTCTATGACTGTTTGATATAGTCCCAAAACTATAAAAAAAAATTGTATGGGATGATGTATATGTTTTGTGACAGGATTTGCCACAAATGTTTTGACAGGTGACACGATGAAATGCTTTGTGACATGATGATTGTACTTGATAACATGACGGCATGATGAATGTACTTTATGATTACGAATGAATATACATGAATATACTATATATGCACCTAATGCATACACGACAGGATGAATGTACTTTATGATAATGAATCTATCACAGGATTGTAACCATTGTTTGTCAATTATAGCCTTATCGTTATAACCACAGTTTGTCAATTGTAGCTTGTATGTAAGTATTAAGCATGTACACTGGAGACAAATTCCTTGTGTGTCCAGACACACTCGGCCAATAAATAAATTCTATTCTGTTCTAAATTCCCCAATTTATATTTACCCCGTCTCGCTAAGTCATTCTACTAAGATCAGTGAAAGAACCGTAACATGCACAGATACATCAATAGAGATACAATATTTACCCCTTGGTGTGTGTTTTTTTTTTATTTTATAGCAATTGTCTGCAATAGAGTTAAATAACATTTAAAAACCTCCTTTGCACGAGTCAAGAGAATTCCAGTTTATTTACAAACATAGGATCTTTTCCATGTGTGGTGATGACTGCTTGCTTGTCCGTTAGTCTTGCTCCATTTTTATTTCTCTTTTCTCTCTTTCTCTCTCCCCTCAAGGAAGAAGTGGAAGAAGTTGGCCCCACCATGGTCCCGGGGCCCTCCTTCCCACGGCCTTGCCACACTCCTCCTCCCCCTTACAGGAGTTTAATACAAGAATAGCGCAAATACACCTGATCGGTTCACAATGCTAAGTCACAAACACAACGGAACAGCAGTGAAGATTTCCCCAAAGATGTGATTGTTCACAGAGTATCGGAAGGAGCAGGGGAAGGGTCAGCTCTGGGGGCCAGCCCACCACCAGCAAACCAGCCAGGTGAGTGGCGGGTTGTTTTGCAGCCCTGGCAAAGAGGAGTAGTTCAGCCCAGCCAAGACTTTATTCCTAGGCTGATCCTCAACACGGAGCGTCTCACCATGGTTGGTCAGCCTTGGATTGCCTCATAAACATAAACAGGATCTGGTTGCCACATGGATGGGATATCTCCAGGGAATTCTGGAGGGTGTAGGCCAGTGATGGCTAACCTTTTAGGCCGGACGAGTGCCCGGACAAGTCGCAGCTAATGAGTCGCAGCCCATGACGACATCGCGTGGCGCCGCTACTCTCTTTCTGAGCATGCGCAGGGCCCTGTGACATCATCACCAAGGGCTGCTATTCTCTTCTGAGTATGCTCAGCCTGGGGTTGATGCTGGGGCAACTTGCCTCACGTGCCAACAGAGAGGGCTCTGTGTCCCCACTGTGGCACACGTGCCATAGATACGCCATCACTGGTGTAGGCTTTACTGGAAAACTTTGGGGAAACGGGGAGGGGGGTGATTTGGAATAAGGCAATAGCAAGCTCATTTTTGTACAGTTGCCTCCAAGTCCTGTGATTGGATCCAGGACTGACACCAAGAGAGAAGGTTGATGCTAACAACACAGAGAAGAGGCAAAACATAAAAATGGGGCCAAGCGGTAAACATAACATGGAAATTCAAGCCCCAGGTTTGTATTCTGATGCTGAATCCTTCGCTGGTCTCTCTCCCTCCCTCCCCACCTCATCCTACCCCACCCCACCTTCAGCTGTTGCTGGATTCTGAAGGATTTTTGCATTTTAGACCCAAGTCACAACTTCCAGACGCAGGACTCAAGGCATGCTTTGGAGGCTAGGGAGTCAGCATATTTTTCTCAGCCAGAATTTGGCTTCCGGGTGACTTGCACAGTCCCTCAGAATGGTAGGGCCGGGATAAAACAAAAACAGAAACCAAACAAGATTAAATTTGTGATGAAATGAATTCAGTCCCATGGACGAGGTTTCTCTCAGTGTCCTTCGTCCATTTTGTCTTCCATTCGATTGAAAAGGATGGTGGGTGGCAGTTTTTAGAGGGACTATGGGGCATCCAGACAGTCATCACAACTCAAATAAAACAGAAAGGAAGAAAAACAAAAGCTTTTCTTAAGACATTATAGCTTCTGATCTGTTTTTAATCCTGTAAGAACTAGGATGAAGACGCTGCTCGGATTCACGCATTGTACTAAGCCATAATTCACAGACTTCAGGACAGTGGCCATCTTACACCATGCTAAACCAAAATCAAACTGGCTATATGATCGCTTAGTGCATGAACTGAACCACCTGGCTTGGTATACTCATAACCCTAAGCCAGGGTTTCTCCACCTGGGCAAAATTTAAGATGTACAGACTTCAACTCCCAGAATCTCCCAGCCAAGCCAGTCTGTATTATTTTTCTAAAAGAAAACTGTTTATTTGACCTGCATCGGGTGGAAAGGTCTTCCACTATTTCTAGATCAAGAGGTCCAAGATTTTCAACGTGGACCAGGAAATCTTGGGGGACTGTCACCATCCCGGTTTCCAAAATTGGCTGTTGAACTTGTAATAGGAGGCAAAAGAATTAATCTCCTAACAAAACTAACCAACATGAAATCGTTTTATACTAGCTCCCCGTGTTCGTATCCAGATTTTGGAGCTCATCTTCAACATTTTGCAAACAGGTTGACTGTCACTTCAGCCAAGGAAGAGGGGCACATCCTTCCTTTGATTTTAATCTAACTGGAGTTCTGAGTATTCCTGGATTGTTAAAAGATCCATGGGAAGACAAACAATACACTTTCTCCAAAGTTGACTAAGAAGACTCATCGTCTGAATTTTGCCCTAATGTTAAATCTCCCGAGAGGGATACAACATGTTAAATCCTCTTGAGATGTACACACTTTCTAGCTTAGCATGTTGCATAAATCCAGTTGTTTTGTGAACCACGGTTCATATCTTAACACTTAGCACGAATTCAGCCAGGTGTGGTTTATTTGAAAAACTGACAAACTGAAGAAGCTTCTTGGATGAAAAATGAAACATTTTCAAGGGGAGAAAAAAACTCAAGAATGTACAGTTGGCTTTTGGAAAAGCACTTTTGAGATAGCCATGACCCTAGTTCATTGAGAATCCCAGACAACCGTGATTAAAGCAAACTCTAGCTAATGGTGATATGTGAATTCAGCCCATGGCTGGCTTCACGCAATGCACTAAGTGAGGTTGGCTGGCTTGGACTTAGCATGATGTAACACTGTAGTTTATAAACCCCGTTTTATGGCCTAACATTTGAGGAAACCAGCCATTGTAACTTCTTTACAAGCTTAGTTTACAACAAATGCAGTGTGCGAACCCAATCAGCATGATATCTCTGGTTCTTTTACCTATGAAGTTCATCAACTAAATATTATTTCTACCAAGAGTCTTCATTTTGGGAGATAATTTTTTCCCCTCAGAATTGAAGAGTTTTGTTGCAACCAGAACTTTGGAGAAACTTCACCAGCTCAGTCCTACAACAGGAAATTACCATATTTTAATTCCTTTTTAAACAAGAACAAACCTTATTTTCCATAACGTATCCTTTTTCTTTTCTTTTTTTCTTTTTAAGAAGTACCTGTTACCATTTTTGTCATGTTTATTATTATTATTATTATAAAAAAGCATTCCCCTATTTCAACAGTGACAGAAACTGAGGTAACATATTTTTAACACAGGAAAAAAAAAAAATCCCAAGTAGCTTCCTTAGATGGCGGAGAAACTTCTGACAACCGACAGACGAGGGTTGATGGAAAACTTTTCATACTTGACACATACCCAATATTTTTCCATCCCCTACGATGCTCCTTTAGCAGCCCCCCAGCCCAGATGCCAAAAAATAAAAAGGAACCCGAACAAGGTTTATATATTGTTCTGAATTCTTATCTACATTATTGCACAAAAGATCAAGGATGATTTGGTGCCTAAGGCAAAGAGGAGACATTGCTGCTAATTTATCTAAATTCTGTGCCTATTTCTAAACATAAAAAGAAAGAAAGAAAATCCTAGCATCCAGCACCCTCCCCAAGAGGCTCGTGAAAGAACGGAGCAACACAGAGTTGAAAAGGGGGGGGTGAAGCCACTCCCAAGAGACTCCGATTTGGTTTGTTGAGACACAAACGTGGACAAGCAAGGAAGAAGAGGGAAGGAACGCGATGGGTTAGGTCCCACACCGAAGCTGGTTGAGATATCCGGCGTGGCTTTAAAGGGAGAGCTTGCCTGAAGGGCAAATAGAAAAGGCAGTTTAAGGTGGCTCCTCGCACTCAGCACCCCTTTCAGCCCTCATCAGCATCCACCCAAAAAGGATGATGGTTTGAGGTTTAGAGACCGCTGGGATCGATGGGCCTCAGGTGAGAGGGCAGAGGTGAGAGGTGCGCGCTGCTGTTGGCAGCGGCACAGAAAACACACCCTTGCTGTTCACACGCCATCCACGCACGTACACACACACACACAAACTCGTACACGCAAAAACTGGTTAAAAACCAGCTACTGGACGGGGTACCCCCCTCCCCTATTTGGAGGGGGTCGATGGAGGGCAGCCACTTTCATTTGTGTGTGTTGTTGTTGTTGTTGTTTCTTCATTTTGTAAACTGTTGTTGCTTCAGAAAATAGCATTATAGCCCTTTGTGTACAGGAGATGGAGCCTTGGCAAAGTCTGAGGTGCAAACCTACCCACAGCGGGTCCTCATCCCCGTTGAGAGGAGAGGGGGGGAGATGCTCGCTGTGGACCCAAGGGTTGGGCTTCTCTGTCCCTTCCCCCTCTGTTTGGACTTGTGGGGAGAGGAGATCCCAAAGACCATGTTTAACCAAGAAAAGATGCCTCCGTATCTACGTTCCTCTAGAGTTTCCCTAAAGGACAGCTGATTCTTAAGAGGGCCTGTGCGCAGGTCGGTGCGAGTTAGGTCAATGGCAAAGGGAGGTCATGATTGGTCAAAAGCCCTTGGAGAAAGAAGTTGACAGGACCCCTCTTTGTAGGACGGTAGTCTTCATCGCAAACATCTGAGCCCAAGGTCAACCTAACCTTACGCCCCGCAGATGGGTCGTTCAGCTCCCACTCACAGTAGACTTTAATGCAGAGGTGTCCAACCTTGGCATCTGAATAGCAGAATAACTGAGTTAGAAAAGACCATGGTCAACTTCTAGTCCAACCTCCCGCTCAAGCAGGAAACCCCTATACCAGTTCAGACAAACAATTGTCCAATCTCCTCTTAAAAACCTCCAGTGTTGAAGCACCCACAACTTCTGGAGTTGTGTCCTTCTCCTGGTTAATTGTTGTAACCATCAGGAAATTTCGCCTAGTTCTAGGTTGGCTGGCTGGGGAATTCTGGGAGTTGAAGCCCACAAGTCTTAAAGCGGCCAAGGTTGGGCACTTCTGCTTGAATGGAGTTGGTCCAAAACATCTCCAGAACAAGAGGAAGAAACAGTTGAATTGCAAAGTTGGGTTATCAAGCTGACTCCTCACATATCCACACATATCCCTTTTGACTTACTTTTTTTTCTTTTTTAAAGATCTCGGCTGATATCTTTCCCCCATCCCTTGGTTACTGGATCCGAGCATCGCCATGGGCACAGAGTTGCCAAGAAACCTACTGCTGCAGACAACATCTGCAGATTATTTACTGTACGATCATTGGGTCCTTTGGGAACACTGCAGTTCCTTGGTCCTTTGAGGACTGCAAGGTCTCTTGAACCCCATTCCTCCATCCACTCTCCCCCCCTCAAAAAACCCCCCAGGTTCCCTAGATCCACCAAAGCATCGGCCCAGACTGAGGGGACGTTTGAAATGAGCCCTTGATGTCATTTGACAGTCTCTGTTAGGCAGCAGGTACCTTGTTTCCCTGGAAACAAAACCTACCCCGAAAATAAGCCCTAGCTGCTCGTAAATAGAAGCCCTACCTCGAAAATAAGCCCTAGTTAAGATGGTCAGCCAGACGGACGCATTGACCGGAAGTCCGTCCATTGCAACTGGAGACGGAGCATCGAAAATAAGCCCTATCCCCAAAATAAGCCCTAGTGAGTATTTTGGAGCAAACTTTAATATAAGACTCAGCCTTATTTTGGGGGAAACATGGTATTTCCATGAGACCCTCTTCCACACACTCCCTTTCTTCTTCCTGATAGGCTTCACATTCCATCCAATCTTCTCCCAGAATGTTTATCAAAGTAGAAATGTGGAGACCATTGTCATCTTTCTTTAAACTTCAGGTGCTTAAAATACACACAGAGCAGGGGAACCGAGAAAGCTGGCCTCGGATCTAAATGAATGAAAATTAAATGGCTGAAATCATCAAAAATGGCCAGGATTGGAAGATTACAGGGATTTCGCCCTGAGGGACAACTTATGTAATCGTGTGTTACCTCATTTGGCATCTTGGCAGCTTCTCACTTGAAATGTTAAGATAAAATGGGGCAGCTATTCCAACTCGGTAGATAATTTCCGTGGTGTTACGTAGATCCTTGCAAATCCTGGTGTGGAACTACTCAAAAGAAGGACAATAGAGAGGGATACGGGGTTTCTTTTGACTTTAAAGATATTAAACAAACCCAGTACAGCACCCTGTCTCAACCATGACAACTTTAAGATAGGTGGACGTCAACTCCCAGAATTGGAGGTTTATGGGAGTTGAAGTCCAGCTATCTTAAAGTTGCCAAGGTGGAGAAACTGCACTACAGATTTCCAAAGGAGGAAATCTGCAAGATCTGCCAAATTCTATACCAAAACCTGAAAAGCACCACTCCGGTTTTAAAAAATCCGCTCTGAACATAATGTCCACTTTGGGGGAAGAGGAAATCCTCGCAAAAAATCTGCTTCTGAAAGATGCATTGTAAAAGGGAGGTAGAAAATTTCACAGGGGGTTCGGGAAGAGAGGTTCATGCGACTCCCCAAAAGGATTATCAGCAAAATTCACCTTTTAAGAAAGGTGAATTGATATTAACAACTACTGTATCCGTTAAGGGAAGATGAATACAAATGCTTCTAAGGAAATGTGTGAACAAAAGTAGAATTCTTTGGTGGATTTTTTTTTAAAAACCAGAATGGACCAAAATTCTATCTCCTAAGACAGACAATAAAACAGACCAGATTTAGACCAACTTGGATGTTTCTAACTGAATTGGATCCCTTCTCTGCCCATGAAGGATCTCAGCACTGTTCAGAGTCCAGATTACCTTGGTTTGGAACATATAAGGACCTTTCTGGAGAAAAGGAATTCTACATTGTAGTTACTCTCTACACTCAGGCTACTACTTGCATATAAAGAATACAGTATTTGTGGAAGGTCCTTCCCCCAATGGCTGCTGTAGGGTGAGAGCCTTTTGTCTCTCGCCCACAATCTGCTGTGTAACGCTGGCAGAGCTGTCTTTTTTGGCAGTCTTGCCCCCTGGGTTTGATGGGGGCACCTAGGAAAGTCCCAAGATGACTCTTGGACAGCTACAGATCCACCCAGGAGTGGGAATCTTGAAGATTGCAACTCCTTGTGAGGGAATGGCTGAAGAGTCAGGGCCTTGTTACATTCCTTCTGGACCAGTGGTCGTTTTCGTAAGAATACAGTATTTGCATTTGAAACACCTGAAGAGGACAGTTTCCCTCACCTCAATCCATGTAGAATATAGCTCAATATTTGATAGGCTGAAATTGAAGTATATATTCAAGCTCAAGCTCAACTGGAAAAACCTTCTGGAGGAGAATGTGGTGCCATGTAATTCAAGGAGGGCTCTTCTGGGACTTCCTGTGGCTGCCCAACATCCATCAGCACTGGCCACGATGACTGGATTGTTGGGGGTTGTTGCTCAGGAATATCTGTTGGGCCACGATTTCCCTTTCCTGCCCCTTGGACACTTGGGAAACTTCCAATAAAAGAGAATATTTGTTGCTGTGGGGGTAAACTGTGAGGTCTGAGCTTGGATGTTTCCCTACAGATGTTTTATTACCCAACTGCGTAACATCATCAAAGCTAGAAGAGAGTAGGATCTGCTCTCTGTTTATATACAAGTGGTTTGCCTTGTCAGTGTTGGGGAGAGTATTTCTTGGTGGTTCCTTAATTAGACTGTTGTTTACTGTGGGATTATTGGTCTGAGTTGATAGTTCCTAGTTCCTCCCAAAAACTAAATCATAAATCACACACCAAACAACTCGGATAAACAATCCAACAGTAAACAACCTCTTAATCAATGAACTATTCCGAAAACTCTAATGAACACTAATAGGGAAAGCCACCAAGGTATAAGCAGAAAGCAAACCCCACTCCCTTCTAGCACTGATGATGTAACCCAGTTGGGTCATGAGAGTTGCCTGCAAGAAAACAACCAAGCTCAGAGAGCACCAAGGACCTTACAATTGGGAAACTTCCTCTCCTCTGTTCTTGCTATCATTCACACAGCCAAAGGCAGGTGTACTGGACCACTCAGATATTTGGACCAGCCCAGACACCCTAGCCAGAGGCATGGAAAGGTGGAAATCAGCATCTCCCACACCTTGAGGGCCCCCCGTGGCGGCGCCAATCCCATCCAAATGCCCTCCCCTTTTGCCCTCGGTGCCAGTAGACCCGAATGCCCACCTGGTCTTCCCATTGGGCCCTAGGAAAGAAGGGGAAAGTATCTTTTCCTGAGCGGTGAATGGCCACGCCACACGCAGCTACGGTTGACCTGACAAGCGTAGAGACACACAGATGCACAGATGTAACACACTCACACCCACACACACGCCCACACACACGTAAGAGACACAGAAAACATTTGCTACATCAGCGGCACCAAATGCTTTCCTGGCCACGCTGTGAAAGCTCAGATTTTCCAGCTCAGCACTGGAACAGTGTTTTTCCACCTTGGCAACCTTAGGACAGATGGACTTCAGCTTCCAAACTTCCCCAGGCCAGGGGACTTTGAGGAATTGAAGCCCACCAGCCTTAAAGTTACTAAGGAAGAGAAACACCACTCTGGAGCCTGTGCCCATCAGAAACCAGGCTCTCTTCCCTGCTGGGAGGAGGTGAGGACGATGGGCGGACATGGTCTGCCTTAATCAGTGGACCCTCTCCCCGTCCTCGGAGCTACCTCCAAGAGATCACCTTGAATTTGGAACAAGGAGCTAGACAGGGGCCAATGGCAGGCCAAGGTCCCCCTAGGTGAGTCATCAGCCTCTCATGGGGAGAAGACCTCCGTCGCCCCATTTCACAGTCTGTTGGTCCCAGAAGTCTCTCGTTCTGCTCAACATCCCCCAGAACCTCTGAGTGAGCAAGGCTCTATGAGATTCACCTCCGTGTCCTCTCAGGGGAGGGTTCCTTCAAGTACATAGGATGGGAACTCCCATGTTCCCCGACCAGGCAGCACAGCCGGGTTGATGGGCTTTAGAGGTCCATACCTGGAGAGGTCAGCAAGGCAATGCTCTTGATTCTACATCAACTCTTTGGCGGGAGGGAAAGAGCAGGGCTATCCTGCCCTATTTCTTACCCCTTCATCCCTTCCTTGTGTCTCTACATGACCATCCCTCTCCTCCCCTCCCC
>JANHFO010008058.1:21660-45862 GCA_032468095.1 Pareas carinatus | reverse complement strand
CCAGCATCGGCCCCCGGCCCTAGAATTCAGCCGGTGGCCCCTGACGAGCCGCCCTCAAACGGCGGGCTCCCCAAAAAAAGGTTGCCCAGCCCCTAAGGGCCCCCCAAGAAGCGGGTTTCAGGCGTGAGAGGCCAGGACCGGAAGCTGTCTCCAAATTTCACTCTTTAATAGTAACATAATACCTAACCCTTTAGAACACATTTCATTTTTGACTCCCTCTTTTTTGCATGCCTGTTCAAGCTAGCAATAAAGTATAGGTGTGAGTGAAAAGAAATACATAGGTATTGGAGTCTGTTCTTGTACATGTTTATTCTAAGTCCTGCTGAGTTTAGATGCTTCTCTCTAGTCAACTAACTGATAAACAATAGGTGTTGCTTTCCACACATGAGAATCAGCATTTGATTTTCCGTGTTGGAATAAACAATAGGTGCTATTTTCTATAATCCACTCTGTACACTGGGGACTACTTGTGATCTTCTCAAGTTAATTAAGATGCAGTTGAATAATATTCAAGATCACTAATATGTGAACATCTGTTCTACCATCAGGGGAGTTTTAAAACATCTTGAACACCAACACTTTCATGAACTAAAATCCAGTTCTCATGTGAGCTATTGGTCTATGAACACATAGAATAGGTTCACGTGTGATATTCTATAGTTTATTTAAACTTGATAACGATAACTACTGAGTTGCATAATATATTTAATTGTAGTTTACAAAACAAAATTTGTAAACTTTCATACAAACACTAAGTCAATATTTTAAGTGGATAAATGTCAGGGACATTTGGGAGGCTGGGATTAGAGAAAATATCAGGTGTAGGTGTGACTCATAGAGATAGAGAGGGAATTCTGGATAGACTTATAAAAGAAGGAAACTCACCCATTAATAAACAAAAGATTTTTCTAATGTAATGGCTCCAACCCTAGCTTCTGGAAGCTGAATCTTGGGGGCCTTGGACTCAGACTATTCCTGGTAAAAACTAGGCAATGCACAATAAGACAGAATTAAATCACATGATGGATGAGAAATGTTCTGTATCACAAGTTTTAGCTGACAGAAATATGGACCATTCTCATGAGTTTCAGGTTCTGCAGTAGCTCCAACACCAAGGCTAGAGAGGTGGGATTACTTATACCATAATCATACAGGAAGCAATAGCCTGTCATTGGTTTTGAATATATATATATATGTGATGTCAAGTTAAGACTGCTATTGTGTAACAATTGTCCTGCTGTTTGGCAATGGATGTCATCTCAGGGCTAGTGCTGAAGTCCCTGTGGCTTTTCTTCCCAGGAGATTTTCCTTTCCATGCCCTGGGAGAGGAGCCTGAGTTATCTCATGATTTCATTGTTTCCAAGATACCAGAAAAAATGTTTACAAATGGTTAAAGCTTCAAAAGACAAACACATGCTGGACCTTGGATCAGATTTGATCTGAATTTGAAGAATATTGACAAATGTCCTTTGCTGTAGTGAGAACTGTTGCTAGCCAAACTGGAAATGGTGGGTGCCCTGGATCTCTGTTGTGACAATGGAGCCATTATGATGGTCTGCCCGAGATGCATCTGAATAATTTCAAGAGGTACTTGAGAATTTTCCTGATCTGATGGATATTTCTGTCCCATACTGGTGGCTCTCTGCCATACAGAGATTGCCTTAAAAGATACTTGAGCCTATGCTATCCAAGTTTCTTCCCAGTTGCTGATTCCATGCTTCTGTGTGGAATTGCTGGAGATGAAACAAGCAAAAAGGCATGATGATACCTGCCATGAAGTGGTGGTGAAATTTCTTTGGATAGGAAAGACTAAGATCCATTTTTCAATTGTGTTTTGACTCTCTAACCTCCTAATTATTATATAATTCTCCATCTAGCATGTCCTAGTTACAAAAATTTCCATATATCCAGCAATATAAAGACTCCATAGGTTTATGGAGCACCAAATGTCATAGCTTTAAGAAGCCTCAAGACTCCAGGTTGGACTGCCTGTCCACTTGCCAATCTTAATGGTACTGACTCACCTCATAGTAGCCTATCTATGTATCTCTGCATCACTCAAAATCCAGCATTTACCTGTGAAGCCTTGTTCTGTTATTTTCAGTTGCAGTTTGATTAGCTTGGGAGGGGCTTGGGTTGTCCCCAGGGTACAAAATGATTTGCCCCAAAATAGCTCCTATTATCCAGCCATTTATGAAAACTCAAATGCCTGTTTCTATTGGAGGGGAAATGTAAAATATAATAGGGATAAAAATAAATAATTACAGTATGTTATAGAAGAGTTACCAGACTGAAGAAACAGATTAGAGATCTGTAATGAGAAGGAGAAAAGGAGCAGAGCAGAAGATGAATTTTAGAACAAAAGGATGAGATGGTATGTGGGAATGGATAATAAAGGAAGGAATGGCAGTTATACGAGGTGCAATAATTAAATTTCAAGACTGTGGGGGAATGGATCACGCGATTGCCATGTGCACACAGCAGTGACGTATAACAACCTTGAGGAGAAGCTACACGAAGATTCAAAGCGCTATCTTCATTGAGTCCTGTGTTACAAATGTTTTAGTTAGCACATGCATCCACGCATTTATAAAATAAACAAATATTGCCAACCAAAACCCATGGAATGTTGATTGGATACTCCATGATGACAATGCACCAGCTCACAGAGCTCTCCCAACATGCCAGTTTTGCACCTGTAATCACATGGTTGTTGTTCCTCATGCCCTGTATTCACCAGATTTGACCCCCTGCAACTTCTTTCTGTTTCCAAAGAAGAAATTGAAGCTGAAAGGTTGTCGTTTTGGCACGATGGAGGATATCCAACGCGAATTGCCAAAGGTGGTTGTCATGCTTGAAGAATGCAATTTCCAGGAGGCATTCCAAAAATGGAAGAGGCGCTGGGATCAGGGTACAGCTGCCTAAGAGAACTACTATAAAGGGGATGGCAGCCAAATTTAAATCAGGTAATTTTATTTCAATTTATGGGACTAGTCTCAGAATTTAATGATCGCACTTCGTATAATCTCCTAGATACCCTGCGACTATGTAGGACAGACAGGGAGGAAGCTAACCACCACACTGCAAAAACACAAGCAAGCGGTCAGATGAGGAGACCTGAACTCATTGGGAGCTTCATATTGCAATGAACAAGGACATACTTTCAATTTTGCAGCTACTAAAATTGTTGGATGAGCAGGTTCAAAAACAGGCAGGAAGTGTTTGAAGCCTGGAAAATGGGACCTGCATCAGTCAACAAGAGTGCTGATTTACCACCAGCTTATCAAATACTTAGGAGGGCTTGGCAGCACAAAAAGCAACAACAGCCAACAACTTAATAGCCAGCCATAAACACGCCAATAAACAACTAAAAAGTCACTCACAACCAGGCATCATATAAATACCACACACAGAATAGCCTAAAGCGCATACCCTGCTAAAGAGAAGTTCCCTGAAGATAGGTTCCAGCATACGTTTGGAAGCTCAGAATACTAAACCTCCGATCCATGTGATTGAACCAGACTGGATCCTGCAATATTATCGTGAGACACACATATGTGTCTTCATTTGTAATAAAAGATATATTTTAAGAGTCTTAAAAATCCATTCTGCACCAAAACAATGATGTACAATAAGCCTTTGCAAAGGCAAAGATAGACTAGTCATCCAATCAGTCACAGAGGGACCAACCAAGCCTATGGCTAAATGGGGAAAGGTTCTAGGAAAGAAAGAACTATGAAAAATTTAACCTGATTATACCCGTCTCCTAATGCTGGCAATCATGAACTTCAGCTCCGAGAACTCCCATCCAACTATTCTTCATGCATCTGGAAGTTGCCAAGATTGGGAAACAACACTAGCTTAAATATTGGAAAATAAATTATATTACAAGTTAATGAGGAAAGAAGTCATACTTCACTGCGAAAACTTTTCATAAAAGTGTTATATTAGTTTTTTCGTGCATCTTTTTCATAATTTTAAATATATATGGGCAACTTCTGTTTTGAGGCAAAAGACAAAAGACTATTTAAAAACCCTTAATAATCAAGATAATATCAACTTGGATGCCACACGTTTGACATCTGCATTGAATAACTAACAGAAAGAGGATATTGTAAGACTTAAGATGATGTGGAGAAACAAATGGCACAGCTAATGCTAGTTTGTAATGACCAGGTCATCTGTACTTGGTATCAGAAATGCTTTAAGAGATGCTTAAATCTCTCCTATAATCTTCTTAAAAGATTGTGGAATATACAGTAGTTCTCATTTAACATCCACTCATTCAGTGATAGCACCAAACAAGGGATACTTACAATACCTTCTTATCGTTGTGGCCAGCACTTTTTGCTCTGGTCATGTGACTGCTATTTATAACATTCAGTGCTGGCTTCCAGTAGACAAAGTCAACAGGGAAGCTGGCAGGAGGTTGCAAATGGCAAGCATGTGCCCGCAGGATGCTATGCCCACGTGGTATTCACCTAACAATGGCAACTGGATGGCTAGAACTGCCACTATAAGTCAGCACCATCATGTCATGTCATGCCTTATGACTTTGTCGCTTAGCAACATAGTTCTCAGTTCTAATTAATGTCAGTAAGCAAGGGCTACCTGTACAATCTTATTCTCTTTTTCATAGTAACTGAGTATTAGGTGGACGACAAACTGTTGTCTAGCTTTTAATTGTCTTAGGTCACAAGACAAATGTTATCTGAGGGGCTGTCTCCTCAATTATGTCCACCTACCTCATTACATCTGACAGAAGAGGCATGCTCTGCTTCTCATTTATTAGACAATGTCATCCAGTTGGGTCCAGGAAGACATTTTTTCTGTCATGATACCTACCTTTGTAACATCAACCCACTGGAGGATCGGATTGGTCCCAATCCTACTGGCTGTTTGTAAGGTCTTAAAGACATAATTATGTCAAATATATGGCACACCCTGCAATAGTTACACTGAGATGCTGGCTGTTTTGCTTCTACCTAGGCTGTCAGTTATGTGTATATTGATGTATGCTTTATGGTGTTTTAATTGTTGTTACCCATCCAAGAGTAAATTAGAGATGGACAGTCATACAAATTAATCAAATAATAAATATTTGATAAATTTGAAGCTAGATTTATAGAATGCAAGATGTGTCAACAAATAAAGAAAAATTATTCACGCTCACTGATTGAATGGACATCTGAAAAACCAACACTGTGCTTGCACAAGGCTTATCAGGACCAATCAAGATATAGTATCACACTTTTCTCAAAAGCGTTTAATAGACTCAGTTGAGAGAACTTAGTGAATTTAAGAACCAAGAAGAATATATATGCTTCTAAAATGCCTAATTGCCAAACATCAATGAAATTACACAATCATTTATTGAACCATAGCCATATAAATGAACAATGAAGGTAAAAATTATCTCAGAATGCACACTCAGAAATCACTTTTTTAATTCATATTCCTAGATTCAGTAAGATCTTATTCCTGGATCTTTTGCCCAATATGACCTCCTCCCTTTCTGAACCTGCTCTTCATGTACAACAGGTTCAAATGCAGGAAGAAGTAGGTACCAATGCCAAAAGATTAAAGGGTCATGAAATCTGGTATCAGATGTTCTACAAGCTTTATTTTAAACTAGGTGGCAATAAAAAACATTGTGACAGTTTTGTTTAAACATGTTTGAGCATCAAAGTTTGCATTCACTGCCTCCTACTTAAAGGAGTCAATGAATGAAAATAGGTTATTCAAGGCATCAAGACTGAGCCAATGAAATAAATGAAGCACTATTTCAAACAAAATTCAAAATAAAAATTGTAACTTCAGTCACTGATGACAAAGGAAACAATAAAAACACAATCAAGATTATGTGTCTACGGTGTTCCATCTGCCATGAACTGAAATTCTACATCAAAAAAATCTAATTGAAAGACAATAAAGAGCTTACAAGGCAGGTGAGGCTGAGGATTAGTTATCAAGGTGGGCATCAATGCTTGAGATATTGAAGGATAAAAATAATTTGCTACTTTTTGCTACTTTAAAATGCTTTGAATGGGAAAAAAACAGAAACATACATAATTCTCAGATACATATTAACACAAGTCAAAGGCCATTAGAGAATTGCTAAATCATTGACTGGGAGCAACTGGAAGTAGAACTATATGAAAAGCAAATATACTTCCTCTTCACCCATCTGCCCATTCTCCAAAGCATTCTTACAATGACAAGAGAAAATTTAGGTTAGAAAACGGTATATGAAACATGCTCCATTTGGTTTTTTGTCATAGCAATGCATAAGTGGTTTATCACATCTGCATGGAAACTCGTATTTAGGGCCTGTCTTCCATTTGCTACCTGGCAAGTTATTTATATTTATCTGAATCATATTTTCATGTTCCATGAAGATTACACTTTAGAGTACTGAATCAATAACAGCTAGGTTCTAGTAATGGGATGGCCAAATTTGAGCAAACAAATCCTCTAGATTTTAGAACATAATGGTAAGCTCTAGTGTCATTACCTATCTTTTTAAAAATGGGTAATTTGATATAGAGAATTAGGTGGTCCATATCTAAAGCCAGAATGGCTACCACAGTAGTGTTATCCATACTTATGAGCTAGTCTGGGAGAGATCAGACGCCTGTTTTAATGTTCTGCTCCACATTCAGATATTAATACCTTCCCATGTCATTATTAAAGAGCGGCAACATCTCTAAACATCTTCATTTCAGAAGCAGAGCTGTTGGAAACTCTGCATCAATTCCCACTCCCTTGGAAATCATGCTCAGTATGTCAACTCACTTTGCTTATTCCAGGCAGCAGTATGCTCTGATTCAAAGATAGCCTCTCCGGAGGTTGGTGCTCCCGCATCACTCCATGGCCCCCAGTAAAACATACGCCCTGCAAGATTCTCCAGTTTCTGTAGCGCTGACATTTTACACTCACTCTTGTTGGAGTCTTGACTATTTATTTCAGCTCCATAGCTCATGTTTCTCTTAATTTTATCAGTAATTCCTTTGTCATTCCTGGTCTGCTCTCAGAGCAAACACAATCAGGCAGCTCAGTCAGGATTTAGGAGAGGACTCTCTTTGATGATTGCTATTTACTCACTGGTAGAGGCAAGCACAGTGTTTTTCCTGTCCCAAAATGTGAAGGGGAGGCTAAAGGAAGCAACTGGAGAGCAGACACACTTCCAGCAATGCTCTTTACATTCCCCCTCAGCTGACGGATACAGACATTTGGCTTGAACGGGTTTGCTCTCAACTTCTAACCAGGACAGAATTTCCAACAAACCCACCTCCCTGGACAAAAACACTCATGTCAGTTCAGCAACAGCTACATAGCTCTCCAGGGCAATCATCCATAAACGTGCCAGGTTTCCCCAACCCCCACTATGCCCACAAAGGCACCACGATAGTCCATTCCATACTGGAAGCGTGATCAGTTATACAACTGGTTAGAGGGAGAGCGGCAGACAGATTTGATTAATACAGAAAAGGGGAGGTCTGTCAGATCGAGGGTAGCAAAGGCCATGCAATAAAGCTTAAAATAGCTCAGAGATTCTTTGTATCTCGTTTGCTCTTAAGAGCTGATGGCAGGGCAAATAAGGATCTCATCAGGTAGGGAAGTCTATTTAAAAGAATGTAAGTTAATTCTTTAACCGGAATTAGTTTCACAGATGGAGGTATTTAAATAATAATAGCAGCCCCAAACAAAGAACTGGTGCAGGAGATGGGACAAAAACTGGTGCAGCCCATGAAATACAAGTACAAATTAAGAGACTGCTCAAGGTCATATTTCTTTGGGCACACTACGTTCTAGAGATGGAAATTCCCTCTTCTAAAAGCTAAATTTAAATGTAAACTCCTTAACTGCAATAGTGCTAAACACAACTTTAGGAATATGTAAGCCATTCCAAAGAACTTACAAGGAAGTAAACAGAAATATGTATCTCTAATGTATGTATCTCTAATCCAAAATGAGCCAACAAGTAATCAGATATAAATCACTAACCTGCTTCTGAAATTAATCTGCTGCTTTGATCCTATCTACAAGCTTAAAAAACCATGCTTAAATAAAGTCATTCATAAAAGGGAAGAATGGGTAGAAGAAGAAAGGAGAGAAAAAGATAAGAGTATAAGGCAGGTGTCCCTTTCTAAAAAAACTGCTTACCAATAAGATTCAGATTAAAGATGATAATTAAATATGACAGTAGAAATCTGAAGACCAAACTGATTAAAGGGCCAGTAAGAAGTCATTACTTTAGCCCTCTGAGGTTACGTAAGATATAACTGACCATCCGACCAAACAAATATATCCACAGAAAAAGTTGGGTCCAAAACTGGAAACTGAATTCAGAGTCACCTTCCCATGTATTTTGCGGACTGCTGGGTTTAGAATCCATATTACCACCTCCAGATTACAGAGAGTTAACACATAGTTGATCCAGATTCAGGCTGCAAGATCAGTTCTTCCAATATTGGATGTCCCCATCATCTCCAACACAGAATTAGTTTGTAGTTAAAAAAACTGCATAGCAAGGCTGCACTTCTTGACAAGGATAGCATGCAGAATGGCAGAGTAGTTTTGCAGTACTGTTTCAGAAAAAAAATCCCAAAGGAACAGCCTTGAAGCAAGAGGTGGCTGGGCATGATGCCAACTTCGTTCAAAGAGTTTAAAGGAACAGACTCCCAATTGCAGATCTTTCAAAACAGACATAGTTTGCAACTGCATGAGGAAATTTTATATAGTACACCTCAATAATTTTACCACAGGAAATAGGCAAAATGCAGAACACAAGTCTCCCCAGCAATATCTTTAACAGCCATAGGACAAACTACAGATCATACTAACAATTTCTGACAGGAGACAGACAGACTGGGAGACAGACAGACTGCTGCAAACTTCTGTTTATGGGCTAGTGATTGGAGTAACCAAGAAAGATGATCAAAGAACATGACATGGCTAGAAAATACTTTAAAGTCATACATGTCAGCAAGCAGTTTCTGAAAACCTTTCTGGCTTGTTTCAACATTGACAGAAATATAAAACAATCAAAGTATTACTAAAAACCTATTAGATTACATGTTAATAAATTATGCTGATAAAATTATCACAGATAAAACTGCAAAGCAAATTCAAGATACATGTACAGTAAGATAATACAAGCATGTAAAATAAGGAAACAAATTCCTTTCTTTGAATTTGATGTACATGCAGGAAGAGAATTCAAGTGTGGATAAACAAAAGAGGATACAAGTTTCTTAGATGAAAGAATTAGAAACCTCAATTGGTTGTTTTAAAATTAATGGATTCTCACTTCCAATAATTGTACGGGTGAAGCTTTATCAGTTTTTAATTTTGTGTATTCTTGGAAGGTAAATCTGGTGGATTCAGCACAAAAGCTTGAAGTATTTTTCTAATGATCATGCTGGAATGAATATATTGAGCTAGAACAGCAGAAAGCAAAGGTTGCGTAAGTCAAGAAGTGGGACACAAGTAGGACAAACAGAATAATAATCCTTTAAAAACTTTGCTTTCTCAGCAAGTCTCTGATTTCCCATACTTCTAGAGGGTTGTTTTAGTATATCACTCCAGCTATGGACATACAAGAAAATTAGCAAGAATATAACTAGAGAAAGGCTACTTAAACTGGAACAACTAGATACGTTTGGGAGGAAATCAGAAATATCCCTTTCCTACAACATTAGAAATATTGGTACATGCAAACTATAATCTTAGGCTGTCCCATGAAAATCCTATGTAGAATAGAATTAAGCCAATTATTTTCTAAATTTAGTAAAACCATTGAAGAACATTACTAATTGCTACTTAAGAACATAGTGTTACTTTCATATATTCTGATGAGATAAATATGGATATTATAAAATTTAAAAAATACAAAGTTGTTTAAAGAACCAATTATACAAATTAATTAAAATTATGCCCTTATACAAAATTTATTCTCAGCTGTACAACAGGTCTTTTTCTACAGATGGTACAGAAATTCTACTTGGAATCCTGGCAAAATATGCATTAAGCTTACCTTCATGAATCTCAATGCAGATTTTACAAAAAAAATACTTGCTACTGCTAGTAAATAGAAATTTCCAGATTTCATAGGAATCAGTTGCTCTTAAAAGGTTATCAGAAAGAATAAATTCTACACCAACTAAATTACAAGGTATTAGGCCTACAATACCATTTCACCTTATCTATTGCTTGCTAGATGTGCAAGTTTAAACTCCTATAATTTCTCAACCTGTACAAAATCATGCAGAATAGGAAGCTATGGAAATTGATGACTATAAAATTTATGTGTTGTAAAAACTCTTCATGGGATTGATAGGATTAATTTATCTAGGAGCATGGCATCCCAATGCACAATTACTGCATTTTAAAACTTAAAAAATCACCTTCAACATTTTTCTCCTTGGTGTAAATCTTCCAATTCAACCAATCATCAATAAAACATTTTAATTATGTATACTGGGTATTAGAAGTCAGCCAAATTTATTTTTTCTTCAAAACAAAATAATAATCTAGGAGAAAATGGCAAATGCAATGAGCCTGGAATAATCTAAAAATTTATATGGTTAGTGGTTTGCAGTCTCTATGTAGAAGTTACAAATGTAACATTGAAACACATTACCAGACTATAAGTTAATAAGGTGGTTCAGAAATTATAAATCACCATTATTAGAACAGAATTAAATCATAAACATTAAATAAAAATCAAATAAACACTAGCATTAAATTACATTAAAAACAGCAGGGAAAGAAAAGCATTAACAAAGCCTTGCTGAGAGAAGATCTAGCCAATATTTTCCTTTACTTAAGCATAATAGTAATTAGTATGACATAAATTGACACAGACAACTACCAAGAATTATCCCACTGAAATGTTGCTGTTGGCTTCATTAGTGAAAGGTGATGAAATATGCAGGCAGGATACATTTTGAAAACCAGTGGTCCTCCATAAATCAATAGTCATAAGTATGCACATGTACAATTAACTGCAGAAGTGGCCAAATCAACCACTTGTTTTTATATTTCATGCATGACAAAACTAAGTTTAAGAAAATATATTTAAACTTTTGAATTTGGTATGCACTAATGTCCAACGATTGAACAAGACTGGAGTACAGAACTATAAATTTCATTTTAATATACTATGATATTCCAAATAAAGATTTCTGTGCAGCATGTCAAACATATTTTCAGAAACACCTGAAGCGTTATTGGAAGCTTTACCAGTAAGACATATACAACATTTCTCAATTTACTTTTAAAAATGCTAACTTATATGTAAGCACTGCAGTCAAGTGTAGAAATGGTTTTATCAATACTCCATACCATTGCCACCAACACAGGAGAAGAGTCGTCAATGTTCTCTACAGGTTTGTTATAGATTTTGGGCAATGTTTATTGCATTACTATATATGTGCTTACAATGTGACTTTAGAAATAAATTAATAAGTAATACAATATTGTTTTAGAATTCAGAGATTTGATGAAAACACATTGAGTTCTAATTCTAAACTAAGGCTTCTGGATTTTTTAAAGATACCTAAAACAGATAATGAAGTTAAAAATGAATACTTACCCTGAAACTTTTTAGAAATACTTATCCAAAGCAACTTTGCTATGTCAAGTGCTGCAGTGATTCAACCTAAAAGGAACCTGAGATGAAAAGTTGGGGTGGTGTGCCTTCTATTCAGTTGTTTAAATATATTTTAGTGCCATTACTGTACTAGTGTTTAGGGTAATCTAGCTTCAAAGATCTGGTAATGAGAAGCATATTCAATCCTAGTCAGAACACCACAAACCAAATATATGGCATTTGGTTTACTGATATGCGTTCCTTTAAAGGTGTGTTGTTCTGTAAGAAGTAGCATGCTACAGTTTGTCTATTTTGCTATGAATGTTTGGAATCACTATTAAGTAAGAACATACTGCACCTAAACATCACTGATGCTTACCTGCCAACCTAAACACAATTATAAATTTTGCATAGTTAATTCAAGTTTGCAAACACATCAATAAATAGCTGTTGCAAGTTGTACCCTTTCCCGGAATAGGTCTCCAGTGTTTAGAACTTGCCAGAATCTAAACTAAACAAACTATTTACAACACAAGACAGAACAGCTCACAATAATGAAAATATATTTACATTTAATATATTACAGTGATTTGCAACATAAGGAATCAGAAAATGTATGTTTTGCTTTTGTGGTATATTTCTGTACATTGTAACTTTTCTCCTTATGATTCTGAAGTATAGGAAGGAGCAGGAAAGTATTGTTTTTGCTGACTGATGAGGCATGATTCAAGCTGGACTAATCCAATTTGTAGCCTCACCTCACATTCAATGTCCACATAGCTTTGTTAAGTTTACATATTAAACAAAACCATTATTTATACTTAAAAATAAAAATCAGTGTGCCAGGATGCAATGGTAACTAATAGCTTACTTCCTGAACGTTCTGTTCTTTGTTTGCACTTCACCCTTTTCTTAATATACTTGTAAGGCTATATTTTTGTCCTTGCAGTCACATCAATTTATTCATTTTTTCAGCATGAATATTTTCTAATTTATTAGCATATTTGACATCTTTGGTATGAACATTTCTACTAACTGGAAATGTCTGAAGTCACTTAGTATTTAGTCCAATTTATTTTATTTTATTTTTTCAATGCTTCTACTGTGCTAATAACTGATGCTGAAAAATATACATTATATATATATACTGTCAGAAGGAATCACTAATTTTCTCTCTGTCTGCAATAACTATTTTAAGATTAATCAAAGTGCAACAAGAAAAATAAATTTACACTCCAAAGCTTGTCTCATTAAAAGAGGGATGAAAAGAGGGTTAAGTGCAAAGTGTCTCAAACTGGAAAAGCAATCTTCAACAGAATAGCACATTTGGAAATAATGTGTAATATCCCCCTCTAGTGGCTAGACCATACAGGAGTAAAGTACAGTAGTTTGAAACTATAGTAAGAGCAACATACCCTCCTACAAACTTTTCACTACACCAAATGTTTTAATCTTTTCATCAAAGATGCTGGATCAAGACCTGGGAGAAGCACAGTTTGTATTTAATAGTGTTCTGAAGTAATAACTCTATTTGCTAATTAATTACAAGTTTATAATAAAAGTGTATAGTATGTAATATAGTATTATGTACACATTACATATTATAATATGTTTCACTCTTTCTATGTATTTGAAGTGGACAGAGAGAGTTTTTTGGAAAGTATGTGAAAGTCAATATGAAGATTACACATATCATTATCTCCTTGTTAGATTTGTTCAAACTGCCATATATAGCCATTCTTTCTCACAATAATCCCATGAATAATCTCAATCTCATAGGCTGAGAGGGAGTATCTAGCCCAAAATCACTCAGTGAATTTCTATGACTAAGGATGGATTTAAATCTAGGTCTCCCTAGTTGTAGTCTAATGCATTAATCATTACATCACATTGGCTAGCCAATCATCTCCATCAGTCGTTCCCAACCTTTTTGGCACCGGTTTCATAGAAGATAATTGTTCTATGGATGGGGGCGGGGAATGATGGTTTTTGTTTTTACTTGCTTCCTTGCTGCTTACCTCCAGCTGTGTGACCCAGTTCTTAACAGGCTACTGACTGGTTGGAGGTTCCTGTTCTATATGAATACTGAAGTACACAAATTCTTCAACTGTTTAACATTCTGTAATACTTTCTCATATATTTGTATTTATTCTAGGATTACATTGACAATTACAAGATAACTTAATTATGACTAAACAGTTTAAAAATTTACATCAGTTATGCTTGATATAATAAATATTCCTAAATTAGTTTACTGCCTTAAGTTAAACAAGGTATTTTCTGTGGGCCCTGGTGCTGGAAAACTTGCCTGTGTAAATCTTTTTGCATAATATATATCCATATATACACTAGAATAATTTATAGCATATTGCATTCGTATAGAGAAATCAGGAGTTTTTTCTAAGTCTGCTGAGTAGCTGAGAGGGAGTGGGGGAGAGCAATTTGTGTTGAACTCACGTGAAAAGATATAGAAAGAGATGATCAACAAATAAAGGAAGCACTTCCCAAAAACTCACTGAAAGATAAAGCATTTGTTTTAGGAAAGTAGCACCATTTTTCCTCTTTGAATTGTTATTATTGTGATGCCATTGATCCTTTAGCCTTGTATTCCTGTTTCAGTTTGCTAATACTGTAATTCCAAACTATTCCTTTTTATCCAGAGAAATTGTATTTAATATCACACACTAAAATGACACAGTCTATTCCTTTACTGCGATATTTTTGCAATCACAATGGAACTGCTCCTGCATTTCATGTTCAAATCCGAATATTGTCAATTCCTGATTCATATAAAGGAAATTCCTTCTCAATAGTATTAAAATTCAAATCTCTCTCTCTCTCCCTCTCCACTCTGGGGCAACTCAAATAAAAATATTTAGATTTTAACAATATCCTTTAGAAAAATCACTATTAAGATTATTTAACCTATCTAGAGTCAAAATTCTTTAATGAAGAGTCTTTTTTGCACTAACCTTAGCTCGTGACTCTCAGAGTTACTAAAAACGAAGGAGATACACAAAATCACCTCTGACCTAATCAAGTCTCCAGAACCATCAGCACCTGCCTCCTCCCAATTATCTTTATCGATATTCTAAAAAGTGGGATTCAGTTTTTGAATCCCTATGCTTGCTATGCTTCGCTTTCAGAAATAATACCCAGAGAACAGGTACCTGCTGTAAATTTTTAGCTCCTTAAAATGGGTTGTTGCAAAACCATAACATCCCATCAACATCAAAGAACACAAAGGCTGAAATTAGTAGGGTTTCCAACCTAACACAAGAGCAAGTCCAGAGAGGCCAACAAGATAAGGAAGAATAAGATGACAAGATATACGGCGTTTTCTGGAAAATAAGGCCGGATTTTATATTAATTTTTGCCCCAAAAGACGCATGAGGGCTTATTTTTCCAATAGGTCTTATTTTCAGTGGAAATACGGTACTCGATGCGTCCGTCAGGCTGACGATTTTAACTGGGGCTTATTTGGGGGGGGGGGGGGCTTATATTAAGCATCCTGAAAAATCACGCTATGTCTTTTTTTACGATTAGGTCTTATTTTCAGGGAAACGAGGTAGTAAGTTAACCTGAGTGGCACTGTATGAATCAAAAGGCCTACCTTTTAAAAAAAAACGGAGTTTGTAGAAGCCAGAAGGCAGTCAGTAGCGCCCCAAACCCATTCTTCCCTTTCCTAAACTCCTGGCTGGGCCCAGATGAGATCCACCTCATGGTAGTGTGGAAATTTCCAATCAAGCCTCCTTCCCAGGACATTACGATCACAATCGCCCCTTACTAGATACGGCTACCATGTGCTTCCTTTGGCCCCCTCACAAACACCAGGCCTACCCCCACAAGACCAGGCAACCTGTTCCTCCTCCTCACCTCCAGCGTCCATCTTGCCAGCCCGGAATGTGGCTTCTCTGCACTCGCCTACGGCTCCCCTGGAGGGTCAATCCAGGCTAACTGCTTGCTGGTGCTGCTCTAAGGAACCAAATCCAGGAGCGAGAAGGGAAGCACATAGACGCGCCCACAGAACTATGGGCAAGCAAAATGAGATGACCAAATCCTCCTGAGACCGTACCGCTTGCTTTGCCAGGGATTTTTTAAGAAATCTAAGTTAAAATACACTGCCGTTTAGCTCCCACTCATCCCTGCAGATTAGAAAGCAGGGTGTGGCCAAAGTGGGCAACTCATCATACATCCCTATATTTATTCACTTAACAGACTTATTCCCTTTGGATGAGAAAAAGGGATGGATTTCTTCATAGTTAGGAGCACCTGTGATTGTCTATCATGTTAACTATTTAATTTGGCTATCTAAAGCACAGATTATAGCAATGTTTTTCAGTAGTGTCAGGAATTTCAAATGCACAGAGAACAAATGCGGTAATTTAGGGAAACGAAGTTCAAATTTTCATTCAGATATATAAGCTAGATATAACTCACATATTGTAAAGATACATGGCAGCAATAGTGGAAGAACCATATACTAGGTTTTCAGTGCTTGAAGAAAAGCAAATTAGCTAGCTTTGATAGGTATCGGTTACGAAAAGCTACTTGGATTCATCAAGTTTTTATCTCAGCCTGTTTTCACCTCTTACTTTAAAACTCTAAACTTGTCTCAATTTTTTGAAGATATATTAACTTCAATATGTGAACTCACACTTTTGAGTTTGCTTAAAGGAACTCAAAGGAGCTTAAAGCAGCCATGTTAATGGTTATTTGTTGTGGAGTTATTTGATGTGGAGTCGTGATTGTTTGGGGGACAAAATTTTGGAAGTTCTTTAATGAACCCTCAAAAGCTATTTGTTTAGAATCATCATTCTTACATGTTTGAATTGGCGTTGGAATACTCAAAGGTTGTATTCTCTTTATTCTTAGTGTTCTGATTTTGCATTTTGTCAATATATAAATTCCTTGTAAAGCCAAACAAGCCATAATAAGACAACTAAATGTTGCATCAATAGCAGCTAATGGCAGTATCAATCTTCATCCATAAATACCCACAATGATACTATAAAGTTGATGTTTCATGCTTTGATCAGCACCTGTCATAACATGATAATAGGTTACCTGAGTTTGATAACTAAAACCAATTCACCAGCTGTGAGCGCTCCTTTTGTATTTGACACTTTGTCACAATGTCCCAAGTGGCATATATTGTCCTCCATTTTATTTGGGCAATCATCATATGAATATTATGATATTGGAAACCATCCTAACATGGATGTGAACTCCATAGCACTGAAGTCCTATTCTAACACTAATATTGATTCTGGTTTCTTCCCATTTTAAGGATATATTCCTTATCCCACATATGAAAAGTGGCTAACAGAAGACTAATTCTGAGTTTTCTTCTGGTAAGAATTTTCAACCAATTTTCCTCAAATAGACAACTATTTAATTATCCTATTATAAATGAAAGAAGCACTTGATCTGGTCCACATATGACCAGATACAGGTCCATTTTTGTTACTGTATGTCTGGAAGCTTGAAAAAGATGGATGCTAAATACATTTTATTTAGATACCATAATTTAATAATTATGGTGAAAGGCAATAAGATCATGTCCGATTCTATGCAAAACAACATTTGTCACCAAGAGACATGCTTCGCAAGTCACAGCCTGGTCTTGATCTACCTGTTTTGGAAACTAAGGAAAAAGTGATGCTAAACCTATTGTTGAAAAGACTAAATTATATTTATAAATGTTTGATTCCAAAATGTTATTTACAAGGAAATATATAAAATTAATCTCAATATAAAACAGAGTTAATGAAATTATGGTCTATGTCTCTGTTTAAAATAGCATATTTATATTTTAGTGTTTCATTTATTTGAAATAAAGTTTAATACTTTCAAATTTACTTTTAATAGTATATTGAAATTGCTGAGAATATTACAATGGTTTAATATTAAATGAGGATCTTCCAAATTCAGGTTGTTCTTCCTTTTGGATAAATATAGGAATAGTTTCTTGTATTTTCTATTATATGCATCTTAAAACTTTACATTTTAGCAATACACAGAGAGTGGTAGCCTTTCACAATTAAGCATTTTGCTAATTGTTCCAGCAATTAAAAAGGAATGTGAAAAAGTTAACATGGGCTACTTTGACAATATCTACATACCTTTGGAAAAGCTTAGGTAAAATCTAAATATTATTTGAGAAGAGGAACATGGAACTTCTAGTAATGGCACCCAGCTTAGTCAGCTAGTAATAAAGCAGGAGGGAGAAATGAAAGGAGGATTTTCTCAGTTATGCTACAAAAGGTCTGGCAGCAAGGAGAAAAATATGAGTATAGTTTCAATCTCTTCCTATCAATTGGCACCTGGCATAATAGGCTTAATGAGAAGTAACGAGCACTTTTTTTCACAGAATCACCCTGGAGGCTGATGTAAAATGAAACACTGGGCTTTCTCGAGACATTCAAATATTTTCCTTACCAAGAATTTGAACCTGGATCTCCACTGTATCACAGGTATATAGTATCATAGATAGCTAGTATCAAATAAAAGGCCGGGTTGATGAAAAACAGAATGCAGTGTTTTCTCTGTCCTGCAATCTTCTTTCTGGTACATACGAACCTATTCAGGAAACAGTTAAAAATATGTGGCCCGGTTTCATATCTGCAGTATAGCACAAAACAACATTGTAAAGAAAGACAGGAGGAGGAAGTTATTTTTGTGTGCAAGAAGAGAGACACTTACTTTCTGTAAGATATTGGTACCTGTACTGTCCAGGCTCACTATGCTACGAGGGCACTGAGATCCACAGAATAGATTGAGTATAAAGCCTAATAACTCAAGAAATAGATCCTTTAAATTTAAAATCAAAATTTCAGTCCGCCGGCTGTAAAGTCATCTTTAAAAGTACTTAATCTGATCTCAGAAGCTTGGAGAATAAAGCCTGCTGGAGCTATAAAGAATATAAGCATGTTGTAAATTTTACTGCACTACCAACAGACCTGTGAAAACAGTACATAAAATGAATGATTACATTTGCATAATTTGTAAACACTGTGAAATACGATTGTAACATCAAATATAGATTATCTTTAAGGAATACTGAGTATGGAAAGAATTTACAGTATGCACAAATCAATCACATTTTTTTCAAGCTGCATTTATTATTACATGTATTAAGATATATAGTGTAAGCCCTAAAGCTTAAGAGGTGACAAATTTTAAAGAATGCTTTCCTAAAGAAGATTTGGTTGCAACACTCTTGGTCTTCAGATGGCAAATTAAAAGCTCTCTTGAGTACATGACTAGTGGTTAGATGATTTAACTGCTAAGAAACTTGAATGTGAGCCATAGTTTTATACTTATTATCTGTTCATTTAATTCAATAATATTTACATTTATTTTAGCACAATGTAGCAGGATCTAACTTTCTAAACCCATTCTACCATTGGACTGCAACTCCCATGAACCCTTGAAAGCATAACCAAAGTTTATGCCAACCGGGAACAATGACAGTTGACTTCCAGAGAATTTGAAGGATAACAGGTCTCATCCAGAATAAAATGTACTTTTTAGAGTGATTTGTCATCCTAGAAATTTCATTTTAAAAAGTTACTATCAACTCAATCACAAAATGCACATTTTTCTGACCAATATATTTTGTTGAAGGGACTGACTGTTGTTGCTGTTTTACATTAGCAGGCAAAACTGCAGACATCTGGATGTTCCATTTAATTATAATAGTACTGAAACAATTTAAGCCCTGAAAAGCTGCAGGCGCATCTTCTATATTTAGCTGTTTAAAAGGCAAAAGATTATTAGTACAGCTCCCTGGATCAGATAGCACATCTGTAAGGAAGTTCTATGCAGCAGCAACAACAAAGAAGGGTCTAATATTTCTTTCTCTACTTGAATTTACTGAGTCCAGAATTGGATAGTACTGAGTCAATAAAAAGAGCTTTTTCTGTACTGCTGAAAATAAAACAGAAACCCAGACAAACCAACATATGTAAGTATTTTCCTGATTAGCCCAGACCCTAATTCTTCCTGCTTTAACTTTATACAAATAATGCTAAATTTTACATACAATTCATAAACTATATTTTATTTATATTCTGTCTTTCTCCTGTCCACCTAACAGTTTGAAAGCATGCAAATGTGAGTAGATAACTAGGTACCACTTCAGTGGGAAAGAAACAGCAAAAGTTCTGTGTGCCTTGGCTTACAGTTATGCTGGTCACATGACCATGGAAAAGTCTTCAGACGACGTTGGCTCTTTTGGCTAAGAAACAGAGATGAGCACTGTTCCCTAGAGTTGGACAAAACTGAACAGCACAAACCTTTATCTTTATCCTGCCTTTATTATTTTTTTCAAATACTCAAGGCAATGAAAATACCTACTGCTCCTTTGTCTTCCTATTTTCCCCATTTGTACAACTAGCTGTAAAAGATAGTCTTCTAATCCAGATTTTTATTTTGCATCTGATCTACTGAATAGAGTTCCATAGCATAGCAACATATAAGAACAGTGAGAGCAACCTTACTATATGAAGTTCCCAAGTATGATTTGTAGTTTCTAGAGTCTGGTTTAGCCACACTTAATGACTACTGGTGCAATTGCTTGCCATTGGAAACAGCAAACACACAAAGTAGCAATATATGCTCTAAGCCAGAGCTAACATATTAATATAACAACCTCCTTAAACTATCCCCAAACAGGTCCAACAAAATAGACACACCTGGCTTCACATATGCATGACATTTTCTAATAATTTCCGGTATACTGGCCATTTAACTGTATTGTTTGGCATTTAATATAGCTCAGAGCAAGCCAAAAGCTGCCCATTTATCATACAGAAGTCTTGAAGAGGTCATATTTTGCAAACTTCATGCAATAACTTCCAAAGGATGATTAAAAGATAATTATAATCTAACAGACATAGAGGATTCAGTTACAGTAACTCAAATCAATTTTAAATGAAAATGTTTCTATAATTTAACAATTCCACAACTGAGCACTGTAATCACAATGGAAAATTTGTGATGTGCTTTTTTTAATACACAAAATAGAGTTGTTATCTATCCATATTCTACAATTATACACATAAAATATTTTGTGTATTTTTCTATTAAAATATGAATTTGTGAACATACTCAAATTCAGAATTGAGCAGTTTTGAAATTTAATTATAACTAATCATATCATTGAACTGTATAATTTATTCCTAACATTTATTTTGCTCTGGCAACAGCAACCTTGCTTGAGGTTAATAAGGGAAATATGAAACAGGATATTGATGTTTAGAAAGTTTTAAAATATGAATTCAACTCAGTTTATGGCAGTGAATAAGTGTTGAGTAGGGAAAAGGCAAAACTGTACATTCCAATTCCATAGTAATATAGTACAATTTTCTTAAAACACCAAGGTGAAACACTGGATTTGTGACCTACTATGGAGCTGCTCCTTGAACAAAGGTTTGCTTCAGTCTCAACACCATTAGGTAGATTGAGTAAGTTTGAAAGGTTATTCCTAGACAAGTAGCCAGATATCTGAACTCCACCCATAATTCTGGAAAGAATTCTGAGATGATACACTGATACAAACACTGAGTCAACAGATGCTTAGGATTAGCAAGCAATAGGCAATGCTGTTACTACACTGTTTTAAGATATGTAATTTAGTGCTATAGTTTACAAGTTCATTCATTTAAAGTTCTGACCATCTTCTCATGTGAGGAGCGATGGACTCTTCTATCATGCACAAGCACCTAAACATTTTGATTGATTTTCTAGAGCAGAGGTTTTCAACCTGTGGTTTGTGGATCCCTTGGGGTCTGTGAAAAGTTGCCAGGGGGTCTTCAGGTAGATCAAGAAAATTTTGGAAAAATATACATGAATTGTCAATTAGTAATTAGTTGAATTTGTGGGAATGGAGTCTGCCATGTTGGGGTCCGCAGTTTGAAAAAGGTTGAAAACCTGTTCTAGAGTATGTAGACTTCATGCAAAATTGCTTACTCTCTCTCCCCCCCAGATACTGTAAATCAGGCATGTCCAACCTACAGCCCATGAGCTACATGCAGTCCTGAATAGCTCGCCATACAACCCAAGATGATATAAAAATATTCTGTTATTTATATATAACCTATATATTTCATATGCGACCTAAGACAATTCCTCTTCACTCAATGCAGCCCAGGCAAGCTAAAAAGTTGGACAACCATGTTTTAAATCAAACCTAATTTTAAGGATACCAGTTCAGTAATTGTACAGAAAAAGCATCTATATCAAAGATACATTCTCTATTAATCTAGTATGCTTCTAGATGAACAGCTCTTGGTGCTAACAGTAAAAAGACATTCATGTTTCATGCAGCATAGCAAGCCACACTATGATTTATTAGGTTTGGATTCAATGTGTTGTGTGAAGCCAGCCAAGGTGATTTGTAAACTATAGTTTATGATTTAAAATATTATGAGAACATTAGCAGTGAGAATGCAAAGAGCTGTGGCTTATTCAATATAATACAACAATGGTTTGGGCATGAGGGAATTCTGACATAGTCTAGCTATTCTGTCTTGTCCTCCCTAAATGACATTTTCCAATCAGGAAGGAGTCAGGAACACTGATAGAAAAATATAAGGTGAAAAGTAAAAAATGATTTCTGAACCCCAGTAAAATTCCATGATTGGAGAAATAATTATACAATAGAAGTTTCATCTGGAACATTCTGATGAAAACAAAAAGGCAAATTTGCATGCATAAACAGCACACATGCCAAAGTTTCTTAAAATACAGACAAAAGGAATCAAAATGAAAAGGGGGGAGTAAAACAAATTTTTAAAGTCTTTGAGATCTGGTCATCATCCTGTGAATATGCTCTTGGCTCTAAAAGATCCTGTCTTCTGCTTCCAGTATAAAACTTACGCCGAACTCTCTGCCTTCCATCTAGATATGCTACACACATTGTTTGTTGCTGTTGTTATTATTTCCATCTGAGGGCTATTTTCCTTCCTTCCTTCCTGTCTGCCTGCTCAATTTGCAGTCCAGTTCTGCATCTTCCTTTAGGGGCGAGAGAGAGGAACACTTCCGGCTGTCTTTCCTGAATTAAGTAGCCTTCATTTGCGTTTTAACAGAGCCAGCTGCCTACAAACAGGAACCTCTCATACCTGCCTAGAAGCAACAGCAAAAAGTGTTAGGAAGAGCATGCAAGTATATACAACCTTATCAGACAAAACTGAGCTAACCAACCTGAATAAAACATCAAACAGAAAACGTGTATAGGTACTTGTCACCTTAGGGCAAGGTAATTAACAAAGTATAGGGGGGGAAAAAAAGGCCGCTGGGGCTTCCAGGTGCAGAAACATGACCAAAGGAAACGGGCATCATCGGATTTCGGGAACGCATGAAAAATAAACCGCATCCGGGCTGCCCTTCCCGTGAGCCAAGCCGGGCGCGGACGGAGCCAGACAAAGCATCCCGGGGAGGAGAAGGGCTTGCGCCGAGAAGCGACAGAGCAGCTCCGTGTGGAAAAGCTACTCCAGCCGACCCCGAAAGGGACTGAAGGGACCGGGAAGCCTAAAAACCCAGGAGAGCTGGGCCGGCCGGCTAGCACGGCCGCCTTGGCCAGGCAGGCGGCTCCGGGAGCGGTCAAATACCCTCGGGACAGCTTCGCGAAAGGCCCTGCAGGGATTCGGTGGCAACCCAGGCGGTGCCCTCCTCCTCCTCCTCCTCCGCTCTCCCCACAGCTGCCCGGGAGACCCTCCCTGCTTCTCCGGGCCCCAAGCTCGTCTCCTCCGCTCCCGGAGCCCGATTTCCACGGAGAGGGGTCCGAGGCGCGACGACCCCCGCATCCCCCCCGGCAGTCCGGCCGGACTCGGGCTCCCCTCGCCGGCCGAAGCGCTCGGCCCCGGCTTCCCCGCTGCCGGCTCCTTCCTCGCCCCAACCCGGCTTGCAGCAGTCTCGCCACCCCGCGACTCACCGCTCTCGATCTCGCCGCCTTTCTTGGCCGTGGCCGCGTTGCCCATGGCCAGGCGGGGCCGGGCTTGGGCTGGGCCCACGGGGAGGGGGCGTTCTCCCCGCGCGGTCGGTCCAGGCTGCAGGAGGCTCCGGCTGGGCCCAGCCAGGCCCAATCCCCCCCTCCCCGGCAGACCCGGTGTTGCCTCCGCCCCCTCTCCCCTGGCCGCGCTCGCTGCGCAGGCCCCGCCCCGCCCTCGCATGCGATTGGCTACCCAGGGGGGCTCACGTTCGCTCACTGGTCTCATCCGCATGGCTAGAGTTCTTATTGGCCCTCGGATCGTGACGGGCCCCTCATATACGGTCGCCTCCTTCCTGCGCAAACGTGCCGGGTTGGAGCTCTACGTGTGTACGATTGGCCAAGCGACGATGTAGAGACCCGCCCATTCTCTGGAGATCCGCTGGTTGGCTGGGCCTAGAGACAAGGGTCTCCCAGCTGGGTGGTCAGGCTCTCCAGATTGTCCGCGTTCCAAACTCTAAAGCAGAGGTGTCCAACCTTGGTCCCTGTAAGGCTTGTGGACTTCAACTCCCAGAATTCCTCAGCCAGCAGAGCTTTAGAGCAGAGGTTGGACACCTCTGCTCTAAAGGGTGGAGCTCGAGGTGGGGTGGGTGGGGTGTGTTTTAGAAAGGGGC